>NAGG01000159.1:0-30553 GCA_003031705.1 Calonectria naviculata | reverse complement strand
GGAGTGGTGGGGGGGGGGGGCCGCTTGTTCGTGTGGCTGAGGTGCCAGGCGCAGTGGGGGAGAGGCTCTGCGGCTGAGCAATGACGAAGATCGTCAAACCGAATTCCCAATTTATCGAATTATACGTTTGGCCGTTTTGGGCTGAGTCCCACTGGGGAAGAAAGCCCCGGCACTTCAGCAGGTTGTTCAAGGGTGAGTTCAAGGATTTGGAATGCCATACTACCCTACCAAAATACATCTTGAATTTGCAGACGCAGAGAGCGAATTGTACCAAACACGCTCCAAGAAGAATCTGACTGATTGGTTACTTTAGAAGTAAGCAAGCTAAGTATTTGATCACTCAATTGACAAGAATGTTGTATATATTTGTCATTACTCATAACTGGGACACACTTGAATTGCGGCTGAAGGTCGATCACGCTGTATGGAGTATTTGTTACCGCAGATTTAGAAGTCATCAAGGTACATGCTGGGCTGGGATGCGCGTATTGAGAGGGAAAATAGATTGGGCCGCCCGGAAGCACGGCATACACGTATTTATTTGACCAGTTTGAGGACAACACTGTTGGAGGAAAATACAGGAAGTGGTCATTTAAAAATGCACGTCTCCTCTCCCTTACCTGACTGAGATCTGAGTAAGCGTATATTAGAGTTATTAATTAATCACAAGCGGCAAAATGTATTGACTTGGTCGGTCGCCCAAACAACCATGACTCGAGCTGCCCTGGCCTAATGCAACGGCTTGCATCAATAATGTCACGTAAATGCAGTGAGGTGCTTGATTCCGTTTACACGTTCTAGAATTCGCAACCATCAGACCAATAAACACGCCGAGATCCAAGAGCCTGCCTGCAGCCACTGCCGCGTTGTCTTGGCGCAGGAGGGGGATCGCCTTATAAACTTAGTGGTGCAATGCGATAAGGCTGATGAGTGGGGCACAGCAAAGGAGGCAATGGCTACAGGTTCTATTTTTCGTATGCACCATTGTCGAAGAACTTGGCAATGAAAATGGGACTCTTCCCCGGAAAGGCAGATCCGGAGCCAAGCTCAACCGTTCTGGGATCGGGACGCCCTCAATCTCACCTCGGCGGTTACCATATGTGGCTGACTGCATTTCACGCCAGTTCACAGAATTGCTACGTTAGTGTGCCGTGCCGAGAAACAGTACGGAGCAGCGAATCGCTGTTCCTACCACAGCGGCACGAGGCCTGCGATTACCCCTGTGGCCCAAATGCGGAGCAGAACGCATGCTGCGGGGGCGGCGTGTAATCACTTTACCTTGCTAACCGGTTATACCAAAACTCAGCTGGAAACACGGCTCGAGGGTCGTGCGCGGATATTAACCAGGGGAACCTCTGCTGCTTACCTGTGAATTCTATTTGTTGGAGCTATCTTCGACCTTGCGTTGAAATGGATGAGCGTGGGCTTGTATCTAAGATGCCAACACTGGCGAAACAGACTTAATATCTTCCTCTAACAAGACAAAGGCCGATGCTTCATTTGTGTGTGGTTAAAAACAAGGTATGTTCGACCAGTTTCTTAGGGGTAAGTGGCAGTTGCAATTAGTGTTCAACACAGAAGCGTTAAGTTCTTGACATTTACTCAAACCAAAAGAAACTGCTGGTTTAAATCCTTTGCATATACGATATTGATGCATTGTGGATTTATATATTAACTTTATTGTAGATAGTATGATATTTAAGATGACCTCCCCACCCGAGACTTGCATATCCATTCGTATCCTTTCCAATATACTACCGATCGAGAATGGATTTCGAAAACCATTTTGTCCACGATGCCTCCCATCCATCTACACGTAAGCACGCAGATGACGAATTTCGCATACGCGTCCCGTCAAACGTACTAAGGGAATACAAATCCTATATCCACAAAGAAGGGCTTCGCCGATATACACGACCCAGGATCTTATTCGCCGACAAAGCATCCGGCTTCACCAAGGATACTTCATACTTCTGCGACCACACGACAGACAGTTGCAATACTGGAGTTAGCCAATCCCCGGTTTCTCCTTCAGAGCCAGATACATGGGTTAGATGGGGCTTGAAGACTACACAACACGCCGTTGTCGAGGTCCCGAGCGCAACCTCCACTTCCGGAGCGGCAACGGCTGGAAAGGGATCGTCTTCGGGTCTAAAGACAGCAGGGAAAGCGAGCATTGGCGTGGGAATTGGCATTGGTGTGGGAGTTACCATTGGTGTAGTTTTAATTGCGGCCGTCTTGTACCTAGTCTGGAGGAACCGCAAGTACAAACAGGCGCTGCGGGAAAGTGAACTGGGGCACCAATGGCCAGACGCACAGCAGAACCATCCAGGTACCTTGGAATCTTGTCAGCAAGCTCCAAAGGAACCACAACCACTACCAGATTTGGACATTAATGGTTCCCAAGTGGATGGTCAGAGGACTACGCCTCCCGAATACGCTCCTTGAGGATAGACTTTTTCTATGCCACCAGGCTACACAAAAGACCTTGGCATCGTTTTCCATGGAGAAAAGTTGGGATTTAATTGGGGCTCCTGGCATCAATGCTACTTACAGGCGAGCCTCAAACAACCCTCAGGTACACAATAACTTGAGGCTCAGAATTATTCTTTGGCACGCGGAAGGCAACATACTCAATGTAAAATTGAGGCTTGGATACCAATAGATAAGAGAAAATTCTTCTTTCCCTTCTCAATCCATCTAATTTACAATCTTCCCCACAAAAGCTCTTTTTTATCTGCATCCCTAAACATTAACCCAACACCATGGCAGACATGTCCGTCATTGCCAAATACCATAAATTAAGACTTGATGACTCGGCGAGATCAAAAGCCCAGTCTGGACGTCTTTGCCTAGGGAAATTTGCCTTACGATCTTGGAGGCCATCGCACACTAGAGGCACCCTGGGTGGGCTACCTTTGCATCAGTTTGCAAAGAATGCCAGCTTTTCATAGAGAAAAACTTCCATCGACTAAAGCTAGGAGTGTCTTGCCTAGGTGATTTTGAACGCATCGTTATTCGACAGAGGGAGCTTGTTCGACATGTTTGACTCGAAATTGAATTGGAAAGATACTCATGTAGAGATTGTCAATTGCCCGACCCGGAGTTCTGGAATTCCCGGAGCAGCTCCATCGCTAAAAAGGCAATCTAGAAACTATTTTCTATTATTAGCACTTGGAAACCGGTGAATTAGTTGACATTGGAGCTTAATGCATATACTCCCAGCGACTCCAAACACTGGTTTAAGAACTCTTATTTCACCTCCACCTACGTGGACAACGAAGACACGTTTTTTGCAGGGCGATGGAACCGCTTCGAACGATCTAGGACACGCCTGGAACAAAGGCCAGCAACTCTACGCTCCGCCTCAACTTGCGATATTAAGACTCTTTGAAGATCTTAACCTCGGATTCCGAGAGGAACTTCCTCAAGTTAGTGCAGTCACATACCTCACCATCCGTCGACAACTTCGCCGACGGATTTGTGTTGCCGACCTAATATCTATATTTAAAACGAAAGGAGGGCGCTTTGCACACAACATGATTTCTTTCTTCCACAAATGCACATTACCCAGCATCGTCGTTTTGTTCTTTTAATCAGTTGAATTATAAACCAAACTAGTCAGCGTGTTTTAGCCAAGTCAAAATACATTGGGTCATTGTCTTTCTGGTTATTAGGAAATTCCAGAAGTCCATCGTTGATAAATAAACGGCCTTGGTTTTTAACTTGGGTTATTTAAAGCTAGCTCACCTTGATGTCAGCACTCAGTGCCCACATTTACCATCCCGAAGCTAGAACAAAGAGTTTCTACATGCGATAACTTACCACCTATTGACATATCAGCCTAAAGTTGAGAAACTAACCATCCCTATTTAATAAAACGCCACACAACTGGAATGCGACTGCAAACCGGAAATTATCAATCCGACTAGAAATAACGCCTTTTCTCGGCGTCAGCAACACTTTGCCGTCCGCATTAGCTGGCCCCAGTTGAATCCTTCCGTGAGGCCACTGGCCAATGATCAAGCATCCCACGCCCACCTTCACTAGACTGGGCTTGATCAGGGCGTCCATTGACTAGCAGGGACTGCGACACAGGCCAAGCCTCGTTACAGCCCTACTGGCTCATGCAACGCTAGGTGCTTTTGGGGGGCGGCGCTGGCCCTGGAAATGGTGCCTGTTGTGGTGGATCTCACTGCAGACCCCCCATGACGAGGCATCTCAAATAGTCAGTCCTTATGTACAGCTCGGATTCTCTCGGTCCCTGCCTCCTCATCTCACCGTGTCGACCCGACTCGTTCGGACTCCTGCCCTCGGACTTTTCTTCTTTCTCTTCTTGGCATTTGGTCCCATTTGATCGTCCGAATAGCTGCACATTTCACGTGCCACCTATGACGATGCTGCCGCTGGCGTCGCAAGAAACCACGCCATCGCCGCCGCCAATAAAGGCCTCTGGCCGGAAGGGTAGCAAAAAGGTGCGGACCGGCTGCATTACTTGCAAGTTCGTTCCCGGCCCAATGAATCCCTTGATGCGCAGACGGCGGGCGCTAACGAGTCTTCCCCTAGGGTTCGCAAGGTGAAGTGCGATGAGACCAAGCCCTTCTGTCTCCGCTGCGTCAAGACGGGCCGCAAGTGCGATGGCTACAAGGTCGTTTCTCCGCGATCCACTTCCCCGGGATCTTCTTTGAGCCCCATCCCAGCCTTGGGCTCGGACCGAGAGACGCGCGCATTTGATTACTACCGCGCGCGGTCAGCAAAGGTGCTGTCTGGCGCAATCGATACGAGCTTCTGGGGTGATCTCGTTCTTAAGCTCAGTGTGACGGAGCCCGCCATACGTCATGCTCTACTGGCCGTAAGCAGCCTCCACGAATATGTAGAGGTTAAGTCCTTGTCCGGCCAGGAGCTGGACCGCCGGTTTGCATTTCAAGAATACGGAAATGCCATTCGGTCGCTTCGAAATTGGGCTGAGCGTGATGAGCCTTCTGTTGTCCCACTACTCGTGTGCGTCCTCTTTGTCTGCATCGAGTTCCTCAACAACCGCGACAGAGCCTCGCAGATGCACATTAGCCAAGGGAGAAACATCATCTCCAAGCTACCTGACGGTCATTCTTCTTCCATGGAAATAGTCAAGCGCTCTCTTGTCCCAGTATTTTCTCGTCTGAGCCTCGCAGGCTTCCTCTTCGGCATCCCCCTAGCACCAATTCCTGCACACCTGAAATCTTGGACCACAATCCCGGCGATATTCACATCTCTAGAAGATGCAAGGCGGGGACTCTATCAACTACTTGACGAGGGACTTCAGTTCAGCACCAAGGCAGCCGAATATGCCTTTGACCCAGCTGCAGAGATCGAGAGACAAGAACTCCGGCGACAGCGACAAGAGTTGATATCCCAACTCGCTCGCTGGAATTCTGCATTTACGGTTCTCATTTCCATGACTCCTCATTCCACAAGCGTTACCAATGCCCACAACATCCTCCGAGTGTATTATCAAGCCAGCATGATATGGATCACCAAAGCCATGGAAACAAATGAGCTCGCCTACGACGCACACGTATCTGACTTCTCCACCATCATCTCCCTTGCGTCCTCCATTATTGGCTCTCTTCCCAATGACTCAAGGATGGAAGCATTCAGCTTTGAGACGGAGCTGATTGCCCCAGTATACTGGACCGCCATCAAGTGCCGTCATCCACTGCTAAGGCGAGCTGCTCTCAAACTGTTGGCACGGGAGCAGATGCAATATCGGCGAGAGAATTTATGGAGTGCCAAGTCTACAGCTACGGTTGCTGCTCGCGTAATTGAACTAGAAGAGGCGGGATGTTTCCGCTCAGACCTTGACAGCACTCCTGGAAGCTCGCCTTTTTCCAACGAAGACTATAATATGGCATCGCAACAATTCACCCCAGAGCTTAGGGTGAGCATTACAGAAGCTCCATCCCTACCAGTCCCGCCGCCTTCATTCACGGACCCCATGGAAGATATAGTCGAGGAGGACGGCACTCCAGTGGCCTCCCCAGGCTCTATCGGCTCGACTCCGTCATCAATCGCCACGACCATCGACGCGATGCAGCAGTTGGCCCTGGACAACATAAAAACAGAAAGTCTAGAACCACCATTTGGCATCCCACAGTCGAGGCGAATCATAAATACGGTCATCGGTGCAGTAGAACCTGGTGGAGTCTGGGTCACACACTTTCGACCACCTGAGCCGGGTCAAGCTGAGTGGGACATTACACAAGAGTTTTTGAGGTTTTAGTGGGTGTATGGATTTGGGGATGGTGTAATGGAGGGAAGTATTGTTAGTGGAGAAACCAAATATCCCTAGAGATTATAATATCGAGAAGAAAGAAAATTCTTCATCTATGATGACCCGTCAACTCACGATTTTTGACTGTCGCTTACAGGCGCATTCCAAACCTATTTTTTCTCCCATCGGATGTTATTAAGCTTGCAACCAGGGCTGTCCAAAAGTTCCTTTTGAAAATTTTAATAAATTAGATTCAGAAAATGTCACAAAATATGTCATGGCATAGTAGTTGACATCTTAATCGATGTGATGCTTTTCCTTGGTGGGCTACCCTACATTGCTAAGCCAAAAAGTTGGGGTCTTTATACATCAGACGGCCGACAATGGCCCAATTATTTGATATCACTTGTAACACAAAATAGAGGCGAGCCGCATTAGTATGTAGGGGTATCAATTTATCATATGTTACATTTATATCGTATTATATCTAGCCTCTTGCCATCTCGGCCGCAATCTTTCTTCGCTTGTTCATTTCATCTTGTTCTGCCAAGACCTTGGCGGTCAATGATGCAGCCAGTGAGTTGTTGATGCCGCTAATTCTCGAGTCTTGGTCCTTTTTGCTTCTCTTCTTCTCACTGTTCGCGCCCTCCTTTTTGGCGTTGTCCTCCTCCTCCTTGACATCGTCGTTTTTGCGCTTCTTCTTCTTTTCTGACTTGTCCTTTTTGAGGGTATGCGTTAGACCTTGGCTTCTTAGGCTTTCGATGCGGGCTTCTAATTTGCTAATGTCGGCCTCGGTCGCCGCTAGTAGTGGAATGACATTATCTTGCTTGTACTCCTCGGCGCATTCTGGGCATGTCTTCTCTTGGATTTCCTTAATTGCCACTTCTGCAAAGACATGTCCGCAGGGGACCAGGTATACAGACTTGACAGACGGGCCCAGTTCCTTCATGGAGATCGGGCAGACCAATTTCTTGCCATTCTTGGAGACCTTGAGTTTTGCGACATCGCGCAGTGACTTGATTCCGAAACTGGCTGGTGTGACATCGGCTGGCTCGTCTGAGGGCATCAAGCCATTCAGGACGGCCTCGTAGTTGTATAGGCGCCCGCGCCAGTCGGAAACGAGGGTGTCGATGTCGAGGGGCTCGCCGCTGAGCGCGCAGTGTGCCCAGGCGTGGCCGAGAGACTCGAGGGCGGTCGCCTTCATTTCGGAGACGGTGGGCGCGCGGGCGGCATTCTTGACGAGCTCGCGGCGCTTGGGGATGGATCCGCCGTCATTACCCATGGTGACGGATGGTATCGGGCTGCGGGCGGAGAGGCGATGTGACAGCTGGCTTCGAACCGAGAAAAGGGAAGAATCGGACAATGTCTTTGATGGCTTCAGATCTGGATCAAAGTTTGGGATCTTTAGAATTCGTCGCCTCACGGGTGGCGCGTGCAACCAGTGGCGGGCAGATTCCTAAATTCGAAGCTCCAACAGTGGCGCGGCCGCTAATCGATAAGTGCGGGAGCTGCGAGGGTGTTCCCACAGTGCGGATGATCCACCACCCCACGTGAAACACCCGCATACACCGGCGATTTGGTGATGCCCCTGGCAATTGGCACTGTGGCGATACCTGCGTGTCCCTCGCAGCGCCCATGCCCTCCGCCAGAGTTCCTAAATCCCCAATTTAACCTCCGCCTGACCAAGCAACCGCCGACTTCAACATCAACAAGGTGCCATGCGCCCGTGACGGATGAGCGCACTGCGGTACCTGGTTGAGGGCGACTATTCTCTATAAATTAGCGACCAGAGGCGGCCCATCTACGCCTGGCTGTCGCCCTCTACGCCGCGTCGAGACACGCCGGCAGTCTCCAACACGGCCAGCTCACATCTGGCTGACCCGCAGCCTTAGCCTCAGCCTCGACCTCGATCCGGCCCAAACTTCGACCTCGACCTCGACCGACACGAGCGCGCACCTCGCGACTGGTACATGCAACCCTGATAGCTCGGCCACCAGTGCCGTACGGGGAGGATGGCGCAACAACAGCAGGTCGCCTTGGAGCGGCTTGAATATATCACACGGGGCCTGCGCTCGCGGTACGCCCTTTTGCTTCGGCTGGATATGCCCCTGTCGGCTGCTAACACTCTGCAGAACTTCCGATGATGTTCGAAAGCGCTCGGCGATGCAGCTCCGGGAGCTCGTCGTCTTGTGTCATCGAGGTGTGTACCGTAGCTGTTACCCACCGGCATAAGCTGACCTAGCCTGCAGATTTGAGCCCCGAGCAATTCATGGCCTTTTACAACACCGTCAACAACAAGGTTACGCAGCTCATTACCCATGGCAGCGATTCATCCGAGCGACTTGGAGGCATCTACGCCCTGGATGCACTCATCGACTTTGATGGTGTCGATGTCGGCATCAAGTACACTCGTTTTACCCAGAACCTCAAGACGATCCTGCGAGGAAAGGACATCAACCCTATGCAGCCTGCTGCGATAGCCCTTGGAAAGCTATGTCGACCCGGAGGTGCATTAATATCCGATATGGTCGACTCCGAGGTCAACACTGCTCTCGAATGGCTCCAGAACGATCGTGTCGAAGAACGAAGATATAGTGCTGTCCTTGTTCTGCGAGAACTGGCTCGAAATGCTCCCACCTTGATGTATCAGTACATCCCCACAATCTTCGACTGGATCTGGGTTGGATTGCGAGACACCAGACAGCTCATTCGCGCGACCTCGGCTGAAACTGTTAGCGCCTGCTTCCGAATTCTCCGTGAGCGAGACCAGGAGATGAAGCAGATTTGGATGAGCAAAATCTACAACGAGTCAAAGCAGGGACTCAAGGTCAACACCGTGGAATCTATCCATGGCTCGCTGTTGGTCCTCAAGGAGCTTCTTGAACAGGGTGCCATGTACATGCAGGAACACTACCAGCAGGCCTGTGAGATTGTCTTCAAACACAAGGACCACCGCGACCCCACCATCAGAAAGACTGTCGTACTTCTCATCCCTGATCTGGCCAGCTACTCCCCAGCCGACTTTGCCAATGCCTGGCTCCACAAGTTCATGGTATACTTGTCTGGCATGTTGAAAAAGGACAAGGAGCGAAATGACGCCTTTTTGGCAATTGGTAACATCGCCAATTCTGTCAAGAGTGCTATTGCTCCGTATCTAGATGGTGTCCTCATATATGTCAGAGAAGGTCTGAGCATCCAGTCCCGTAAGAGAGGATCGGTAGACCCAGTCTTTGACTGTATCAGTCGCCTTGCCGTGGCTGTTGGCCAGACCCTGAGCAAGTATATGGAGGCGTTGCTCGACCCCATCTTCGCCTGCGACTTGACTCCAAAGTTAACACAAGCCTTGGTGGACATGGCCTTTTATATCCCCCCCGTAAAGCCAACCATCCAAGAACGGCTGCTTGACATGTTGAGCGTGGTCCTTTGTGGCGAACCATTCAAGCCGCTTGGTGCACCCCAGCCCAACACTCTCAATTCAGTCCCCATCATTGCCAAGGACGCCAAAGATCCCCAGGCTTATGAACACCGAAAGTCCGAAGTTAAGCTGGCCCTCAACACCCTGGGAAGCTTCGACTTTTCCGGCCATGTTCTCAACGAATTTGTTCGTGACGTTGCCATCAAGTATGTCGAGGATGAAGATCCCGAAATTCGAGAGGCGGCTGCTCTTACTTGCTGCCAGCTTTACGTGCGCGACCCCATCGTCAATCAGACTAGCTACCATGCACTCCAGGTTGTCGGTGATGTAATTGAGAAGCTGCTCACAGTCGGTGTATCGGACCCTGAGCCCAACATTCGACGTACTGTCTTGGCTGCGCTTGATGAGCGTTTCGATCGACATCTGGCCAAGGCAGAGAACATCCGCATTCTCTTTTTCGCCTTGAATGACGAAGTATTCTCTATTAGAGAAGTCGCCATTTCCATCATTGGTCGATTGGCCAGGTTCAACCCTGCCTATGTCATTCCTTCACTTCGCAAGACTCTGATTCAGATGCTTACTGAGCTCGAATTTTCCGATGTAGCGCGAAACAAGGAGGAGAGTGCCAAATTACTGAGCCTGCTCGTTCAGAATGCGCAGGGCCTCATTAAACCCTACGTTGAGCCCATGATTTCGGTTCTGCTACCAAAGGCAAATGACCCAAGCCCTTCCGTCGCTGCCACAATCTTGAAGGCGATAGGCGAGCTCGCGACTGTGGGCGGTGAGGATATGCTTCCCTATAAGGACAAACTCATGCCGCTCATCATCGACGCTCTGCAAGATCAGAGTTCAAACTCCAAACGTGAGGCCGCGCTCCATGCTCTGGGCCAGCTTGCGAGCAACTCTGGTTATGTGATTGAACCATACCTTGAGTACCCACAGCTCCTCGAGATTTTGCAGGGAATAATCCGGACTGAGGGACAAAGAGTGCCTCTTAGACAGGAAACCATCAAGCTCATGGGTATCTTGGGTGCCTTGGACCCCTACAAACACCAGCAAGTTGAAGAGCGGACACCTGAAGCAACACGTCGCGTTGAGTCTAACCAGATGACCGACATCTCGCTCATGATGACTGGTTTGACTCCTTCAAACAAGGAGTACTTCCCGACGGTTGTCATCAACGCTCTCCTTCAGATTCTAAAGGACCCTTCACTGGTTCAACACCATGCTGCAGTGATTGAGGCAATCATGAACATCTTCCGCACCTTGGGGCTGGAGTGCGTTTCGTTCCTTGATAGAATTGTACCTGCCTTCTTGCTCGTAATTCGATCATCCTCATCTACCCGATTGGAGTCTTACTTCAATCAACTCGCGACGCTGGTCAGCATCGTCCGACAACACATTCGGAATTATTTGCCTGAAATTGTCGAGATTTTGCAAGAATACTGGCACACCTCCCCATCACTTCAAACTACCATCCTATCTCTGGTAGAGGCCATCTCTAGGTCACTGGAAGGAGAATTCAAGATATATCTTGCCGGGCTTCTTCCCCTTATGCTCGGTGTTCTTGACAAGGATGCTTCTACGAAGCGGACGCCTTCGGAGCGAGTGTTGCATGCATTCTTAGTTTTTGGAGCTAGTGCCGAAGAATACATGCACCTGATCATTCCCGGCATCGTTCGTACCTTTGAGAAACAAGGCCAGCCAACTTTCATCAGGAAGCATGCGATTGACACTATTGGAAAGATTTCGCGACAAGTTAATCTGAATGACTACGCTGCTAAGATCATTCATCCACTCACTAGAGTATTGGATATGGGGGAGAATACGCTCCGGATAGCAGCCTTAGATACTTTGTGTGCTTTGATTCAGCAGCTGGGTAAAGACTACCTGCATTTCATGGGCACCGTCAACAAGACAATCAACCAGCACCAGATCCAACACTCCAACTACGAACTCCTCGTTAGCAAGCTCCAGAAGGGCGAGGTTCTACCCCAGGATCTCAGCTCTGAAAACCGCTTCATGGATGGATCTGACGAAACTGCCTTCGCAGACCAGGCAACGAAGAAGCTCGAGATGAATGCCATTCACCTCAAGGCTGCCTGGGACACCAAGGGAAAGTCAACCAAGGAGGATTGGCAAGAGTGGCTGCGAAGATTCAGCACTACTCTTCTCACCGAGTCTCCCAACCATGCGCTGCGGGCATGCGCAAGCCTTGCTAGCGTGTATCTACCACTGGCTCGTGAACTCTTCAACTCTGCCTTTGTATCGTGCTGGAGTGAGTTGTACGAACAGTTCCAGGATGAACTCATCCAGAACATTGAGAGCGCGATCAAATCTGAGAATGTGCCCCCGGATCTGTTGGGTCTTTTGCTCAACCTCGCCGAGTTTATGGAACACGATGATAAGGCTTTGCCCATTGATATTCGCGTGCTCGGCCGAGAAGCTGCCCGCTGCCACGCCTACGCAAAGGCGTTGCATTACAAGGAACTCGAATTCTTGCAGGATCAGAGCAGCGGTGCCGTTGAAGCGCTGATCGTTATTAACAACCAACTACAGCAGTCGGATGCCGCCATTGGTATCCTGCGCAAGGCCCAACTCTACAAGGAGGGTATCCAGCTGCGTGAAACCTGGTTCGAGAAGTTGGAACGCTGGGAGGAGGCACTGGCCTTCTATACTAAGCGAGAATCGGAAGTGCCTGATGACCAGCCTGTTCCCGTGGATATCGTCATGGGTAAGATGCGTTGTTTGCACGCGCTGAGCGAATGGGAGGCCCTGGCAGGCTTGACTGGCAGCACCTGGGCCAATTCAGCCCCAGAGGTTCAACGGATGATTGCGCCTCTTGCTACTGCTGCGGCATGGGGTCTGGGCAAGTGGGATTCCATGGACAACTATCTCTCGTCGCTCAAGAGATACTCGCCAGACCGATCCTTCTTTGGAGCCATTTTGGCTCTTCACCGCAACCAGTTCCGTGAGGCGCTGGCCTGTGTGCAACAAGCCCGAGAGGGTCTTGATACTGAGCTGAGTGCTCTTGTTAGCGAATCCTACAACCGAGCTTACCAGGTTGTGGTCCGAGTTCAAATGTTGGCCGAATTAGAGGAGCTCATCGTCTACAAGCAATGTGATGAGAAGAAGCAGGCTATGATGCGACGAACATGGGAGACTCGATTGAAGGGTTGCCAGAGGAACGTTGAGGTTTGGCACCGCATGCTTCGACTTCGCGCACTCGTCATTTCCCCTGCCGAGAACATGCACATGTGGATCAAATTTGCCAATCTGTGCCGCAAGTCTGGCCGTATGGGCCTGGCAGAGAAGTCACTGAAGCAACTCATCGGTATCGAGGGTCCGTTGGAGACCATGATCCCTTACTGGAACGAGAGACAGAACGGCCCAGGACCTCGCAATACCCCCGCCCAGGTTATCTACGCCGTGCTCAAGTATGAATGGGAGCTCGGCCAGCAACCTGGTCTGCGACAGTCTGGCGTCGCTGAAAAGACACTCTACTGTCTCCGAAAGTTCACAAATGACACCGCTCATCGCCTGGATGTCGCCAAGGCACACCTGACCGCCCAGGCTGGTAACGACATGAGCCTGCCTACTGAATACGGATTCCAGAACCAGATGGACCCGTCTCTCATGAGCCCTCAGACCCAACGTGCGCTGTACGACCAGACTGTGCTCCTTGCCAAGTGCTACTTGCGCCAGGGCGAGTGGTTGATTGCGTTGAACAAGGATGACTGGCAATACACCCAGGTTCAGGACATCCTGACCTCGTACTCGCAGGCAACTAAGTACAACCCTCGCTGGTACAAGGCATGGCATGCCTGGGCCCTGGCCAACTTTGAGATCGTCCAGGCTCTGGCTGCCAGGAATGAAGGCCACATGACCCGAGCCGATCAATCGATGGTTATTGACCACGTTGTCCCCGCTGTTAAGGGCTTCTTCAAGTCCATTGCGCTTTCTGCTGGAAGCTCCCTCCAAGACACTCTTCGTCTTCTCACGCTTTGGTTCACGCATGGTGGCAGCGCAGAGGTCAATGCAGCCGTCACTGAAGGATTCGCCAACGTCAGCGTTGATACCTGGCTCGAAGTCATTCCCCAGCTCATTGCAAGAATCAACCAGCCTAATAAGCGGGTGCAACAGTCGGTTCACAATCTCCTTGCCGACGTCGGAAGGGCGCATCCCCAGGCTCTTGTGTACCCCCTCACGGTTGCTATGAAGTCTTGGCAAAACAGCCGACGATCAAGATCCGCTGCGCAGATCATGGATAGTATGCGACAGCATAGCGCGAACCTTGTTGCTCAGGCTGATACTGTCAGTCATGAGTTGATTCGAGTCGCGGTGCTCTGGCATGAACTCTGGCACGAAGGCTTGGAAGAAGCCTCGCGATTGTACTTTGGTGACCACAACATTGAGGGTATGTTTGCCACGCTTGAGCCCCTACATGATCTCCTCGAGCGCGGACCGGAGACACTTAGAGAGATTTCCTTTGCGCAAGCATTCGGCAGGGATCTTAAGGAAGCACAAGACTGGTGCCGACAGTACGAGACTAGCCAGGATGTCAACGATCTCAACCAGGCTTGGGATCTATACTACCAGGTGTTTAGGAGGATCTCTAGACAACTTCCCCAGGTTACGACTCTGGAGTTGACGTATTGCTCCCCCAAGCTTCTTAACGCGAAGGCCCTGGACCTGGCAGTCCCCGGCACCTACAAGAGCGGGCAGCCAATTGTTGGAATCATGTCCTTTGAGACGACATTTAGTGTGATCAACTCAAAGCAGAGACCTAGGAAGCTCAACATCAATGGCAGCGACGGAAAATCGTACGCCTTCCTGCTCAAGGGCCACGAAGATATCCGTCAGGATGAACGTGTCATGCAACTGTTTGGTCTTTGCAATACTCTCCTTGCTAATGACTCGGAATGCTACAAGAGACACCTCAACATCCAGCGATATCCCGCCATTCCCCTATCGCAGAATTCTGGTCTCCTCGGTTGGGTGCCAAACAGTGACACGCTCCACGTGCTTATCCGAGAATATCGCGAAAGCCGCAAGATTCTTCTTAACATTGAGCATCGTATTATGCTCCAGATGGCTCCCGACTATGACAACCTCACGCTGATGCAGAAGGTCGAGGTGTTTGGATACGCCCTCGACAATACCACTGGCCAAGACCTGTACCGTGTCCTATGGTTGAAGTCCAAGTCGTCTGAAGCTTGGCTGGAGCGACGCACAAACTACACCCGCTCGCTCGGCGTCATGTCCATGGTGGGATACATTTTGGGTCTGGGAGATCGCCACCCCAGTAACTTGATGCTTGACCGAGTCACGGGCAAGATTATCCACATTGATTTCGGTGACTGTTTCGAAGTTGCCATGAAGCGAGAGAAATACCCCGAGCGGGTTCCATTTAGATTAACCCGTATGCTGACCTACGCTATGGAGGTCAGCAACATCGAGGGCAGCTTCAGAATCACATGTGAGAATGTCATGCGAGTGTTGAGAGACAACAAGGAGAGTGTCATGGCCGTCTTGGAAGCGGTAAGTATCATTAAGCTCTTTTAATATGCGACAGTGACTAACATGGAGTAGTTTATCCACGACCCATTGCTCACATGGCGACTGACCAATGCTGCTTCACCCACAGGACCAAACTTCAGGTCTGATCGCGAGGTGGCATTGGCTGGGCCTGGCGGACAGCGTGCCAGACGCCAATCTATCTTGGACAGCGACGTTGCGCCCTCGGAGCTCCTCAACGCTGCCGAACCATCGGCGCCACCCACGCGCAATCGGGCCCGCACCAACAGCTCGGCTGCACAGGACGGCAACATGGTCAACGGTGCGCAGGAGGTTGAGAGCCAGAACGCGCGTGCTGTCGAGGTACTGGACCGCGTGGCACAGAAACTGACGGGCCGCGATTTTAAGAACAACGAGGAGCTCGATGTCATCAACCAGGTGAACAAGCTCATCATGGAGGCTACTAAACTGGAGAACCTATGCCAGCACTACATAGGATGGTGCAGTTTTTGGTAAATTGGTTTCGGGCCCGAGAATGCAACGAGTGAGGGAATCACGAAGGATGCAAAGGTGAAGCCGGATTGTTACCGTGTGAGATGGTACAACCGGAGCTAGAATATGTGAAAGGGCAGCCTACGAGGCGAAGACGTTGTAGGCATTTTTGAAACGACGCAGAGGCTTTGTGCCCAGTTAGACCAGACAGATCTGCACTGCGCGGAGTTGGGAGGGGACCGGTTGCCATGTCCATGATTTTGGGATGAGAGGCTTTGTATGCGTGGGCGAGTCGCGTGTTGGCTTGGAATTCATTCATGTATTTATAGTAGGGAGGGGGGGTGTTGTTAATGATAAAGAAGGACTTGGCAAATATTGATTGTTATTCAGAAGAATCGATTGACTCCATTTTGTGTGCGTCATGCATGTCTGGATTGATTATCTTGGATTGATTGATTTCATTGGTGGTCATGTTAGATTCTCTTGTTCAAGACAAATTCGCTTGCAACGCTACTGCTTCTAGATTGATCTCCCGATCTCCCGATCTCCCTCTCCCTCCTAAAGCTTCTTCACTTCACCCAAACTTTATAGCTCATCCTTGACGTGGCCACCGGCAGCGGCAGCAGCAGCGGACCGGACGTCACCACAGGCGGCAGGGGTGCCGACCTCCATCTTGTAGACGCACTTCTCGGCCTCAGCGATACGCCACAGCTCCTCAGTCTCGGCACAGCCCAGCCAGACGTCGGTGCGGCGGTTGGGGCCGTTCCAGCAGCCCTGGCCGTTCTCGTAGCGCAGCACCATGCGCTCGCCCTTGCCAAGGCTCTTGCCGTCGAGGCGCTCCTCGTCGTCGGCCACCTCGATGTCGATGCGGTCAAAGTGGCCCATGACGGTGTTGCCGTGGCCCTTCTTGGACTTTTGCTTGGTCTGGTCTAGCCAGCAGAGCTCGTACGTGTACTCGCCGGCCTCGGTGCTGACACACTTGCTCTTGAGGGCGCGGAAGATGTCCTCGGGGCCGTAGTTCTTGTCGAGGTCGCCGATTTCGGAATCGAGATCCCGCTTCTTCTTGTCGACGTCTCGGTTTGCATTGTCCTTGGCCTCGCGTGCTGACTTGACGCGGGACGACTCGGCGCCAGGAGCCACGTTGTCGGCCAGCACACCATTCTCAATCAGCCATCCACGGAAGCTATCAAGGGAGCTGTGAAGGAGGGTCCTGGCAAACGATGGGAGGTATGCCTCAAAGCTGAAGACTAGAGAAATGATGTTAGCATGTGCGATGGTCAAAAATCGGAATATTTGAGCCCAGGGATACTTACGGATGTCAGTGTCGGTCTCCTCACCACCTTCAAACTCCTTCCAGTTGATGCCATTGGTTTCGCTGTCCTCCTGGAGAACGCTGGAGATGTCAACGTCAGATCGCTGAGATCGCTGGGCAGCCTCGCTCTGCTGACGGGCAGAGTAGTCCTCAAAGGACTTGACGGCGGCCTTGACACCCTCGTCGTTGAAGTTGGGGTTGTACTCCTCCTTGAACTTGCGGAGGATTTCCTCCAGCTCGTTGACGCGCCCATTGAGCTCCTCCCGCTGCTCAAAGACGTCGTCGAGGGCGGATCGGAGCTCGTTGACACGCGTCTTGGCGAGGCCGAGGAGCACTCCCAACTTTCCACCGGTGCCCTCGCCACGGACGACCTTTCCTCTGTCCTCTTTCTCAACCTCTTGGTACCGCTGCTGTAGGCCGTCTCGCTTGGTCTCGAGGGCCTTGAGCTCGTCCTTGATGGTGTTGATCTTGAGCTCTAGCTTTCGACGGAGCTCCTTGGCCTCGGCAATCATGGCGTTCCTCTTCTTGGCGGCACTCTCAATCTTCCTTTGCTTCTCATCCTCCAGTCTTCTGTATTCCTTTCCAATGGCAGCGCATCGGTTCTCGCACTTGACATTGCCGCTGTACTCTTCGGAGCCGTCACAGCAGAGGTCGTAGTCGCAGACGCCGTCGTTTACGTAGAGGAAGGGCACGTAGCTGCCGACGTGACCCTCATTGGCACACCAGAAGCCAGGGAGGGCATTGGTAGTCTTGGTGTTGCCAGAGGCGGAGCCGGGCAGAGGCTGTTCGGGGGACAGCACATCGAGATGGGCGCAGGCGGCGGTGCCAGGCTCGTCAGAACCGTCGGGGCAATCGCAGGTGTTGTCGTTGACCTGGGTCAGGCTGAGCTTGATGGCGGCATTGGTGATGCAGGAGAATTCGTCTTTGCCTTGATAGTGGGCGGCAACTGTGATGTTGTTTTGGTTAGTGCTAGCAACACAACAGCATGTGAGCTCCGGGGGACAGCAACGCACAATCGGGACCAACACCTCGCGGAAGACTGCCAGCAGCCGCCAGAGTGAAGGCGTAGATGGCGCTCAGTAGCGCCCAGGACGGAGGGTGCTGCATTGTGAGGCTGTGGTTGCGAGGTTGTGCATGCACGACGCTCTCGTTGGAGGCTCGTTGGAGGGAGGAGGATTGGTGGTTGACAGAGTTGGAGCCAGGTCACCATCATCGGGAGCTTGCTGCAGCTGCGACAGGGGTGCTTGTGGGTGCCTGTGGCGGCCCTGGCGTCCCCGGCGGCTGCTGTGGGGGGCTTGCGGGCTGTTTCAGGGGTCGAGGGTGCTAAACTGCAGCGGTCTAGTGGACAGCAACGGTCATGGGTAAACAAGGACGTTGAGTTGTTGGATACATGGCTGCAGTCCGGACGCGCATATTATTTATTCAATCGACACTTAATCTACTCGAGATACCAGTAATGTACTAAGATTTTGAATGTCTTTCTCTTCAACTCATTTCCCTGCATTTTATTCATCTAATTCAGTTGTAATTCATCGTCTTTCAACAATTCTGTCATGTTGTCTACCATGTGAACCTAGCCAAACTGGCCCACTCCCTTCACCGCCTGCCCAAACCAGTTCAAGCCCCAAGTTATGACTCTCAACTCGAGGTGGGGGAAAAGAAAAAAAATTACCCCTCCATCACCACCACCACAAGGCAATACGTTTCTGTGACGCAAAAGAGGAACATTGTCTTACGGGATACTCGACGTTTCTCTTGTTGCGAGTGTGCGGAACAAGATCTTTTTCCTTTTTCACAAACCTATTTTTGTAAACCTTCAGCCACCCACCGATATACTCGCATCATGGCTCCAACAGACGCAGAGGCCCTCAAGGCCATGAACACAGCCATCGAAACGGCCGCGACTCTTCTCCAACGGCTCCAGACAGTTCTAGCTGCCATCCACCGAGGCCAGGAACCCCCTGCTGCCGCTGAATCGCCAAAGGCCGACTCATCATCATCCTCGACTCCCTCCAACATTAACGCTCTCGCACTTGCCCGCGACTCGGCGTCCCTGATTAAGGCCCATACGACCAAGCTTTCGCTCCTCATGATAAACGAGCCCTTCACACCGACTGCCGTTTCCGGAATCGTCCGCCAATTAGTCACAGGTCCCATCCCCGGTCTCGCATCATCCCTCGAAGTTTGCGACGCCAAAACCTATACTTCCGTCCTCCGCCGTGAACTGGCATGGCGCGCCGAAAGGATCTTTATTGAGTTGAGCGGCCTCCTTCAGAGGGTTCCTAGAGATGGAAAAGTACTCTCGGGCGAGAAAAAGGAAGCGTTTGGCCCCAACGGAAAGGGAAGTCTTGCCTCAACTGGTGTCCTGTGGTCTGCTTGCGATGACGTCCTGAGCCTTGCCAATATGGGCGTGGGCGGCTTCTTTGTCAAGAAGGCTGAGCAGTGGAGGGACACCCTTAAGGATGTCATGGAGGAGCTAAAGGAATGGGGCGAGGAAGAGCCCGAGGATGACGAAGATGAAGAGGACGACGAGGACGACAAGGACGTCGATGGCCTGGCTGATCAACTCTCCAAACAAGACATGCTCGACGACCTCATGAATTCTCAGCAAGCCATCCCGCGCGACGACCCCGATGGCATCCGGCCCCGCCTTGAATCTACCCTCAGGCGACTGCGCATGGTTGTGCTCTTATACCAGGCCATGTGCAAGCGCCGATTCAAGAAGCTTCCCCCTTTCCCACTCAGCGACGCCAACTCTGATCTTCCTCAACGACTTGATGAAACGGCCAGGGTACTTCAGCAACTCCCCGACAAGTTTGGAGACGTGGCCGCTGCATTCTACGACATGGACCCTGAGGAGATTGACGATGTCACTACCCAGACTTTCTCAGATGCGTCCAGAATGAGTGAGCTGTTGAGTAAGACGTGGGATGGTTCGCGAGATGAGTTTACAGACTGGACGGACAAGTTCCAATCTGAAGTTAAGAAGGCCTAGTTACGAATTTTACAAATAGAAAAAACTGGCCGACAAAGATTCACAATATCCGCTGGCAATATAATCCATCCATGTGAGATGATCATTTCAATGGGATTTAAGGTTCTGGAATCCAAGGTATGCGTAAGTGAACACATTAAGATTTTTAATTTTCTGGTTATCAGAGAAAGACTTTGTATCCCATTCACTATTTATTTACTGTAGCCCTGCTGGCCTCCTTTATCTCTTTTTCTTCCATGCATTCATTCATTGTCACTCAATTTCTAACCAAGGACTTGACCAATTATTTGTTGACAATCTCCCAAACATTTTACCAACATGTCATACTCGCAAGATTTTGTTTCCAGCATGCCCATGGAAATTATAACACTCATTTGCGAAAATCTTTGTGATCACTGCAATGTGAGCTGGGATGCTCCGATTGGAGCCAAACAAGCACCGTACATTTCGTCAAGACCACTTCGCAGGTTGTGTCTCGTTTCAAAGATGATGAGGGAAGCTGCGCAACCCGTTCTCCATCACTTTTTCTATGAATGCCCGACTTCAATCGAACACGGCTATCCCGAACTTGCGACTTTCGACCAGACAACAAGGAACAACCGCCGTCTGGCTGGGGCAATCAAATGCATGTCGCTCCGCTACGTCAATGTCGGTGGGTGGGGGCTTCAGAACAACCCTGACCTCGTGCAGGATTCGGCCCATTGTGAATACGACTCTCTGTTTGGCTCTATCCTTGAACGCTCTACACAGATCGAGCAGTTGGAGATGTCCGTTGGCGACGGGTTCGAGCCCATGAGCCCCTGGATTCCACCCAGTACAGAGCTGCCATACCTCAAGGAGCTGAGCATACACTTCCACTATCCCGGGCGCACTCTCGAACTTGTAAATATCGAGGCCTTTATTGCCAGCAAGCCTAGGCTCAAGAAGCTGACACTTTCGGGTTGTGAAATAGTTGATGGCCCTTTTTTGGCCTGCGTGCACAATTTCAGACATTTTGCGATGAGCCATCATGATTCCCAGACGTCTGGGTTTCTGAGCATTAAAGGTATTGTCGAGGCTATGCCGCTCCTGGAAAGCTTCAAGTATTGCAATGAATTGCGCGGAGCGTATGCCACCTCTCCAGAGAACATGGTCGAAGTTTTACTGCCCTTGAAAGATACTCTGAAATCACTCACACTTCATAATCGTGAGATTGATGCAAGTTTGCTAAAGCGGTTCTCAAATCTTTGCTACTTGGATTTGCTTGTTGATCCGCTGATGCAATACGATGGCAAGCACACAATGCTCCCTCGATCTATCAATAAATTAACTCTCCGTCATTGCCTTCAGCACACACACCTTGTCACGGAACTTCTCTGCAACTTTCGTCGGTTGCTGCATTCATACCCAGAGCTGGAGACTGTTCATGTATTTTCGCTACATGTGATTAGTCTCCGCCAAGTACAACGACTCAAAACGGGCTGGATGCAAGAAAAGACGCCCGTCAAGCTGTTTGTCCAGATAAACGAGGTTACCTGGAACTGTTGCTCGCCACAAGAATCATGGAATAAGACCTTGTACGGAAGGAGACCCAACAAGGCATTGGACGGAGATGAAGCAGAGTGATGAACAACGTGTCTCATAGAATACTTAATTACACAATCATGGTTCTACAAATATCCATCTACAATGGTACCGGTAGCTTCTGACTTTCGCCTCTAGTGTTTGCCGATGACTTGGCAGATTCCACCAATGCTTTTGGGTTTGATGACCCGAGAGCTTTACTAGCCTTGCTGTCACTGGCTGCTTCCCAGAGCAACTACCATTATTTTTTCGTTTCATGTACCTCAGCGAATATTACTAGAAGAAGCATCTGGGCACTGACGGTAGTAAGGCGATAGATGCTTGAGATGTACAATCGCAGTTTGTGGTGACTACTTTTAACAAAATCTTGACGTGGCCTGTGTTGAGGGATGACGATACCGGTGACGTACAGGCCGCGAACAAGTCTTGGCTTAGAGTCCCAGACTGCTTGTAAGCGGCACACCCATATCAGTTGACCCCCCAGAGTTACCAATGTTTGGGTGTGAGCTATCAAAATTTTGGGGTGTTATCTTTGCTCTCGCAGAATATGGTCTGAAATGCGGCTGCTTTCAGGGCGTCGCCCTTTTCATGAAAAACCGTTGCCAGTTCCCCCGAAAATAGAACCCCGCAAAGGGGTTTGAACCCCAAGTTCCAACTCGGACATAGAAGTTTGGCTCAAGAATTAACATGCCTCGTTAAAGAGGCTCCTCTCACGATGCTAAAGATTACTGTTGAAGAGATCCCGTAACTAGGCTGTTTCATCGAATCTGATAAAGTCTATCTTTCTCGGCCTCGCCAGGTCTCCAAGTAGTTCTCTGAATGGATATCGCCCTATCGTTGGGATGGGGTTTATTGCGCAAGTCCAGGTGCCTCTGCCTGTATATGACAGAATTAGACTGCACCGCCAATATCTTGAGATGAGACATGACGATGTCGTAGTCTTTTTCTAAACGGCTTCCGAACTGGACCAATTGGTTGTGGGTTTTGGCCAGAGGCATAGAAATACTATTAGGGAAACCAGGGAGTGTGGCTGACTCTCGTGGCACAATCTTCTCAGTGAATTGTTAGAGTTGCCGTGCTTGGTGTTTGAAGCATATAGGAGCAGTACATACCATCATTCCCTGTCCAAAGACTACTGGAGTCTTGCAAGTTTCGTAGAAAAATGTCAAGTGAAAGGCATTGGCAATGGCGTTGAACTGTTCACATTGCATCCTGAGCCACTCTGAATCTGTTGTCAAGTATCGAAAGACAGAGGCATTTTTATGAGAGAAGAGCGAGCCTATTCTCAGCAATATTGTCGGCCATAGAGCTGTGTCGCTTGCTTTGTGCGGAGTGCCAAAGAATGTGACATTATAGGTAGACAGGCCGATGATGCGATGCTCTGATTTGCTTAGATTGGAGTAAATTAATGCCTTGAAAACTCTTCATCAGGAATTATAGGACTACATCCACGGGGGGGGGCATTCATAAGACTCACACTCTTTACCAAAATACCTCCGAGACTGTGCGCTAGGAATATTATTGGCCGATTCTTGGTCTGTATAGTTTTCTAGCTGTCAGCTCTGGGCGAAAGGAACTGTGATAGAACGCCTTCTTGCCCTTGTGCTTTCGCGAAACTCACATAGCTGCTCAACAAATTCGACAGCATGCTCATGGAGGTGTTGGACTTTGAAGCGCGTGGAGCCGTGAGTGCGGGCGTCATATCCATAGGTGAGGACCCTTGCATGCGGGATGTCCCTTGGAAGCATGTCATGGTCACGGAGCCAGTTGACGCCGGATGAACATGTCCAAGTTTCTTCGCGGTGTCCATTGAGGCCATGCACTGCAATTATGCTAAAGAAGAATCGGATTAGATGTCAGGAGATCATATAACCCCAAAGAAGATGCTTTTCTTCTTTACTCAACGGTTGAGTTGGTCCCAGTAACCAGCAGCTTCAAGCCTAGCTTATCTCGCCGTGGAGCAAGCCTGGGGAGGCCAAACTCGGTATCCTCTTGGGTCCGCCAAAATGCCATACTTTAACCTCGTACTGGGTCGCCTAGAGAGTAATAAATTTAACACGACGGAGATTTATTATGATTACACGGCAGTCAAAAAAGAAGAACTGACAAAGATGGACGATAAAGACCAAGTTTCGGGCCAAATTTGGGTGAAGCCCAATGGCCTACGAAGCGATATGCGGTGAACTCATTGGGCGACTATGCACAACGCATAAAGAGGCCACCAGTTAAATGGCGCCACTAGTTTCGACTCGCTTCACTCAACAGCGAGACAACTCACGAGTAGGGATGGCCGATGGCAATATCTGTGGAGACCTGCATGCATGCTCTATGAAATTGAATGTCATAAAGCTAATGCCAGGAGGCGAGTTGTGAAAGGCAGCTCTCAACACTAGCATAAGTATAAGCGATGAAATAAGCACGAATGATAAATAAATACACTTGGTATAAAATTTCATAATTCATGTCGATTTTTATATATTTTCCTCATTTCCCTTACTCATTAAGCTTCTTCATTGAAATCTGTGACAATGTGCCAAGTGTTCCGTCGCCCGCTTGACTGGTAGAACTGAATAATGTACAGCATATAAATAACCAAAGCCTCTCATGAATCCTCTTATCAACAAGACATTTATATACAAGACATACACAGGCAATTCTCATACCCATCCTAAATCACACATTAAACCTACATACCGCTTTACAAGCTAATGGCCACGGCGTTAAAGTTGACGTATCCCGTCGAGGGCAGCGTGTTGGTAATGGCAGCCCCCGTCACCGTCTGCCCGTTCATGGTCAGCGCCACGTTGCCCAGGGCGCCGTCAAACGGAATCTCAAAGTAGTTGACGCGGTTCGTCGCCCCGTCGGCCGTGTACGTCTTGTTGACGTCGCCAATCGCCAGGTGGAACTCCTTGGAGTCGACGGTAACGGTGATGACGGACACGACGTCGCGGGCGCCCGCGCTCGCAGACTGGCTGCCGCCCTGGCCCCAGGCGGTGCCGCCGTCGGCTCCAAGTGTCGCCGACGTGGTGCGGTACCAGGCGATGGCCGTCTCGGCGCCGGGCAGCTCGACGTTCTTGGAGCCCATCTTGTAGGCCTTGATGAAGTAGGGCAGCAGCTGGCGGTAGGCCGAGTGGCTGAAGCCGTCGACGTAGGCCTCGGAGCCCGAGACGATCTGCGAGCCGACAATGTCGGCGATGTAGCTCGACTCGCTGAAGTCGTTCCACGTGATGATCTCGATGTAGTCGGGCGAGACGTCGAGGACCTGCTGCCAGCGGTCGTACCAGAGAGACTCGCTGGACGAGTACCAGTTCTTGGAGTAGCTGGGGAGGTCTAAGTTGATTTTTGGTTAGTTATTGCATTTGATTTGAGGAGTATGTAGGCAAGATGCTACTTACTGACGTAGAAGTAGGGGCTGACACCCATCATGTACGGCTTGGTACCGAGGACGTTCTTGTATTGCACGTCATAGTCGGTAGTCATGTTATTCTGGCCTGCATCTGGCCAAGCATTCCACGAGACTACAAAGCTCTGTTAGTTACCATGCTCCATGATCCAACACCGACAAAGTTGCACCGCCGCCACTTACACATTCCGTCAATCTCATCCAGCTTGGCCGACACCCCCGAGGGCCCCAGGCTCGTCCAGCTGGGCATGAGGAAGATGCCCCCCGTCTGGCTCCTCACCGAGGCCCAGTTGTCCGCCCAGCCGGGGCCCTCGAAAGTGCTGACCATGGGCTTGCCGTCGACGAGCACCTGCGCCGTCTTGCCCTTGTACGCGTTGACGAAGCTCACGACCGACGCCACGTCCCAGTCGGCCGACATGTCAAACGACAGGAACAGGTCAAAGTTGGCGGCCTCGGCGGCCTGGTACGCGAGGTCGAGCTGCGCCGTGGTCCACGAGTCGCTGGGGCCGATGTTGAGGGCGAAGCCGTCGATGGAGGCGGCCTGGGCGTCGCTGATGTCCTTTTGCCATTGCGAGAGCTCCTGCGCGCTGGTCAATCCGACCTGTTTTTGATTAACGTTAGAGTTAGCGTGTTGATCTTCAAGGCGTAGTGGACCAAGATGGGGGAAGGATGGCGGTACCATGTAGTGAGCGTAAACTTGGCGGGCCATGTTGGATGCAGTCAAATCACAGAGAACTTCAAAAAAAAATAAAATGAACGAGTAGACGTCGAAACTGGAGCAATTGTCTTGACAACTAGACTAGAGCATACAAAACGCAGAGAGCAAAGCCAAGGGTTAAATATATATATAACAAACGCTATGCTGTGTGATAGAACTGTGATATAGCCCACCGCCCTGCAGGAGTTCCATTCGCATATGCAAGCACATAGCCTCGCTGGGCGAATCCTTCTCGCAGGATCTTGATCCCATCTTGTATAACCCAAACTCCACTGCTCTTCTCTTTTTGGCCAGCTAACCGTTCAGCTCACGTCGAGACGGTGAAACGCTCTGCAGGGGCCGAATGCGCGGAAAAAATAACCTGACGAGTCCGAGGGCAGGATTCGCATCCCCGCCCACTCCAGGGTGACGCCAGGTACGGAGACCCTGGATTAAGATTCCACTTGGCTGCGGCCCGAGAGGTCCATTTACGAATCCCTGCCCAGACGAATCTGACGTGGTACTCAATCGAAATTGTCCAAGATCCTCCCATGCCGGGATCCCCTCAGCTGGCCAACCCGGCATCGTCGCTTGCCAACGAGTGTCATCCCAATCCCTTCATCACTTGGTAATGGTGCCACCGGCGGTAAGCAGTCTAATTTCTGTCCAACTTCAAACTTTGTCTCTCAGTTTGTTCTATCAGCCCACTGTGGAGGACGCTCTTCGTCTCCCTGTTGAAAAAATATCTTGTCCGCTCTCTTTGACCTGGCTGAGGACTAACCTCAACTCTCAACCCAAGCCAATCTAGGCCAGCAACCTAACCTTCTTCTTAACTCAACCTAATCCAGCCTGGCTCAACTCTGTATCGATACACAGTCAACTCTTTGCAACTGACAGTAAAAGAAAATGACGCAAGCTTCCCGCCCCAACACCGCCGTGTACCATGTGCATCCATGACAAAAGAAAGGAGAAAAAAAAAGATGATAATTCATAATGGCAGATGGCATGTTACGCCTCCGAGTATACCACGCTGGTGTACAGACTAGCGCTGCCATATACAAAAATACAACACTCGGTCAGGACCCGGGTTACTGCTCCAAGTGCCAAAACAACCCTCGTCTGGCGCTCAGAGTATCTCGATAGCCTCGTCTATTGGGCCAATGGCATTGTTCGCGCCGTCACGCTTGCGTTTCCGCCAAGCTGCTTATCCTCTGAATCATCATCCTGTGGCGCTGGCGTTTCAGGTGTAATGGTGAGCTGCGGCGGCGCTAGAGTGTTTGTGGGCAGGTTTTTGGTCACCAGCTTCCCGGCATGCGGCTCCTCGACGTGCTCTGCCTGTGCCTCGTCCTTTTCCTCCTCCCTGACCTGTGACAACGGGCGCGACTGTCCAACTATATCCTTTGACGAGTCGCCCTCCTCCTCGGGTGTGTACTGCAGTCCGGTTCCGTCAATGTCCGCGCCGACCATCTGTGCAAGGCTGCTAAAGTTGAACATGGGTTCGTTGCCGGCACTTCCAGCATCGCGGTCGCCATCGTCGCTGTAGGCGAGACTCAAGCCGCTCGATCGGGGGTTTCCGTCAGGCCCAAGGTAATTTTGGTTTGAATAGCTCCCCACAGGGCTGTCTCCGCCCGACGATCCGATCGAAGATGCGTTGCTGATCTGCCTAAGGTGTGATCCTCCTCTTGTTGCTGCCGTGGGAAGAGGTAGGGAACTCGACGAAGCGCTTGGTCCAGCATTTGGCTCTAGTCCTCGGTCAATCGCCTTTCCCTTGTCTGCAGCGTCGTTTTTGTTATCCGAGATCGCATCTGGTGACTTTGGCGCCTGAGAGGCCCTTGATACTGTCGCCTCCATTAGGAGGTTGCTGGCGGTACTGTTGCCTCGTCTGCGCCCTAGACCCAGCGAGAGGCTGCTCGCACTCGCGCTTGTGCCGCCGCTGTATGGGCCGCCTTGTTTTTTCAACGCCTTACGTTCTTCCTTTTCTCTCTTTTTGGCCTCTTTGCGAACCGCCTTTTCCTCCTTCCGCTTGCGCTCCTCTTCGGCCGCAAGGGACAGACGCACGGCCTCCATAAACATCATTTCTTCCAGCTCGTCCATGCGACTGCGTCGACCTCCCTGGTTCCTGGACGATCCTCTAGCTCCAGGTTCAGGGCCATCCAGTCCATCGGGCTGGGTGTCAACTTGGGTCTCCAGAGGAGTGTTTGCGCTCGAGTTGTTGCCTGTGCCTCTTCGGCTGAAGCGTCCGGGTCGGAGAATGGAGGATCGCTGCTCGGTGCCGTTCATCAGGAACGCAGCCGTGTGCAGAGCCGTGGCAGCAGCAGCTCGGCGGGCCTGGTGCGCTCGGGCCGCAGCCAACTTTGTGGCCCAGTCTGGGCGGATGCGGTCAGTAGTGATAACATTCGGGGCGGTTGCCGACAAGCTATGTCCTCGCCTGCGCCCGGTTGTAGATGGTGATGTGGGTAGCGTGGAGTTTAGCGAGCTCTGTGATGACATGGCTGTGCTGCTCGAAGCAAAATTTCCGACGGGTGAGTGGACAAGACCCCTTCGGAAGGGTGGTGGCTCGTAGGTAACACCAAATTCGGGTTGCTGGCAGTACGGACAGCAAGACGGCTCCGAGATGAGCATCTCCGGAGGATCCTCAGCAGAGAGGCCCTCGTTGGGGTCTCTGGCCTGACCGTCGGGGTGGTGTTCTGGCAGGTGGGGATCGGCACGCTTGATCTGAACGAAGCACTCGGTGCAAATCGGCTGGTCGCAGCATCGTGTGCGGTTTAAGTAAGGGGGATATGTAAGGAAGCAAATGGGGCACTCGTCGGCATCCTTGTATAAAAAGACCTCGATCCGCTGCCCGTTTACGAATGGGTCGTGGGGTAGAGCCACTTCCTTGGGAGCCAGGTCAGTAGATGACGCATTTCTAGAGCCCCCACTAAGAGCAGCCGCGAGCGCCTTTGCTCGCGGCTTAAATGGTGAAGTCTTGCTCGGACCGGCCGAGGCTGGCGATGGGAGACTTGATCCCGCGGCGGATCCACTCCGGTCCGATGCGGCGGATAGAGTTCGGGGGCCCATGGGGACCGTGAGATTATGTAGGTTCTGGCTCGACGACGAAGGGTGATCGGCCGGGGGCGGAGGTACGGACATCAGCTCTGGGTCTGGAGGTGCGTCGGCGGGGGGGATGGGCAGCCCTCGCGCGGCGGCTATGATCTGGTGCTCGTTCCAGCTGGCGTCCAGGTCGTTGAGGCCACGCCAGAAGGGTGCCATCTTTCTATCAATCTATACGGGTTGGGGGGTGTTCGGTCAGCTTACGCGGGGAATACAGGCAGAAGTGTCCAAGACGAGGGGGGAATGGAATATGTACCACTAGTTGCCTCACGACGGGTTTGCTGAAGTCTTCAGTTCCGGTATAGGTTCCCAAAGTGACAAGATAGCCTCCGTCAACGTGCTCCTCACGTATACTTCGCTCCCGCTCCTTTGCCCGTGCGGCTCGTTCTCGCTCGAGCTTCCTGGCCTCACGCTCCTGCCTCGTCTCACGGTGTTCAAACGGGGCGTCCTGGCGATCGCGGTCCCGAGAAGAGCTGCCGCCGAGCCCAAAGATGTTGAGCTCCGCGCGGCTCATGCGATTCCTCGAGCGGTTGTGCTCTCTGGCGATCTCGCGGGCCAGGTTGACGGGGTCGCCGTTTGCGGAGCGACGACGGCCCTGGCCATCGTCGTAGCCGTCGGGGCGAGACTCCTTGGTGTTTGAGTTGCCCATGGTTGATAGCGGCGGCGGCGGCAGGTGGGGGAGGAGGTTGCGGCGGGATGGGCGAGTTTTTGGGCAGACGGCGGAGGATGAGGTTTTGGCGGAATCGAGCCGCCGTCGGGCCTTGGGCGATTGCGGCTGGCAAGGACCGGGGTTCGTTGGACGACGTCGTTGTCGGTGCTGCCGTCAGCGGGACCCAGGAAACCAAAGCGCTGAGCTGGCCGGGCGGTGAATGGGCCAAAAAGGCGACGAGCTCGGTGGTGTCTGCTTACGCACGAGTGCGCTGGGCCAGGTGCACAGCCCGTGTGTTGTGGTTGGATGTTTCCCGGAGAAGGGTAGCGATGGAGGCCGTCAGACGACGAGGGTCACCAACGCAAGCATTTCGTAGTCGAAGACGGGCTCGATGACGGGAGAAGAGAAGGAGAGGGGGGGAAGGGAGACACGGGAACGGTTGTTTTTTTCGTAGCAGAGATGGTGGTCGATGGCAGAGGAATCAAGGTCTTCGGATCGAGCGTTTCACGGGCGGGAGGGTGGTTGGTGATAAGGCGGCTCGGAAAGGTGGGATGGGGATGGAAACCGCGTGGACCTTGCTTGCTTTGGCCTTGCCTGGGGGGGAGGGGAACAAGGTCGGATGGCCGAGGGAGAGTGATGGAGAGAGCTAGAGAGAGAGGAGGGGGGGTCACTATGCTATGGTAGGGGCGAGATGGTTTATGCGGCGTGGGACCGCAAGCGGGCAACTGAATACATGGCACACGACGCGGGTTTAATCTGCCCATGAACAAAGGGTGAATGATTTAGATGCATGTAATTTAGGAATGCACTAGGGTGTTCTACGATTTCAGCATTTACCTAACACCAGATACATTTATTTAGATTATGTGTTCATCTCCATCTTCATCCAGTCCATCCATCCATCGCAGCTGCCTCGTCTATCCCATTATTCATGTGCCTGTCCTGGGTGGACCGGTAGGCCGAGAGAGATATGGGGACGGACGGAGACGGAGTCGGAACGGCGCACAACCAACTGGCCAGCTGTGCTATACGTATTAGGTAGGTGAGTTGAGTTGACTAGTAGAGTGAGCGATTAGGTGCAACAAAGCAACTTGGCTCGACCATGGCTGGCTGGAAGCACCCGAGAAGACCCTGGCTCCTCTTTATTGGGGGAGGAACCTTTGGGGG
>NAGG01000158.1:0-34319 GCA_003031705.1 Calonectria naviculata | reverse complement strand
AAAAAAAAAAAAAAAAAGCAAAAAAAGAGGAAAAGAACATTCGAGGAATGACGTGAGACGTACCAGAATTGGGGGAAACTCTCCCGTTCGTCCTCCCAGGACTCGACCCTCTCGCGTTCCCGCTCACGTTGACCACGGCCGAGCTTCTGAGGAGTGTGTCGCCGAGTCATGGAAGGCCGCTTGTACTTGGCGGAGTCGGTTGCGGTGACTGCTTTTCGCACGTCCGTCATGGATGTGTTGGGGAGGCCGTGGCCAGACTTCTTGCGGCTGTGATGCATTGGGGATAAAGGAATAAAGAATGAAGAATGGGAGGCGGAAGAGAAAAAATTTTGGGCCTTGAATGGCCGGGTGCGAAAGGTATGATATGACCAGAGAAGAAGGGTGATGGTCGAGGTGGAGGAGCGGGATAGATAAAGAGGGAAGGTACAGGTACAAGTACTGATAGCGCCTGAAGCCTGTTGCTCTGCGGGCGGCCGAACGCTCTTCAGTGGTTCGACTGCGGGGAGGACCTTGCTTGTTTGGGCCTCTACTTTTAGTGGGCAGGTGTCCCAGGTTCCAATGCTTCTTTTTTGTCGCTAATCGCTAGACGCCAAAAACTGACTGTGAAGCGACTGTAAAAAATTTTTCCTGTGCTATGTCGTGTGCGAACAAATCGATAATGTGTGATGCCAGGGTTGATGCTCCGAAGTGGCAAATTGTGTGGTCAGGGCGCCTGCACATGTGCAGGGACGAGAGGATGATATTCCCCGAAGGCAGAAGGCCGGTGGATGTTGGTGTGGAGAAATTTTTTTTCTCTTTGCGGATGGTGACCAAGCCGGACGGACGTTGGACCAAGGAAACGACAGGATAGCGTGCAAAGGCGGGCTCAAGCAGCGGTCGGTTTTTTTTTTTCCTCTGAAGGGGGGCCCCCTGGATTTAATTCCCCGTTCCCGGAGGATCTCGATGGGACAGCGAAGGGGGGGAAAACTGCCAGGGAACTGACGGGAGACGGACTCGATGTTGCGTCACCGATCAGGCACTCGCAGGACTAGCAGATCTGCGGCGTGGGGACGAGGCTGAGCTATCGCAGGTTCGGCGCCGTAGGATGCGTCGGCTACCTGGAATAATTTTAACTCTTCGGCGGGCGTCACGGAGTCCAGTGCTGCGTATCCGCAGTTCAAGTCAAGTCGAGCTTAATACCAAACGGAGCCGGGGGGGCGTCGTCTGGTGCGATGGGTGAGGGGGAAGGGGGTAGTTCAGTTCGGTGGTGATTTAGCGGGCGCCGGGGTGTGAGCAGCTGGCGATCTGTGTTTGTGCTGCTCGACGGCCGCTGGGCGTGGTCGTACAGGCCGTGTTTGGCGAATAAGCGGAGACTTTTGCCTAGCTCGAGCGAGAGAGAAAGCGAGCGAGCGATGCAAGGGGATAGGGTGAAGAAGAGGTGGATGAAAAGTCAAATATATTATCGACCCGACTGGGCCTTCTTTACTGATGAGTCGCGTCCTGATAAATAATATCCTGCAAGGCCTGTCCACGCGGCGACGTGGGCGAAGTCGGGGCACGCGAGACCTTTTGTACGAGATGGCTTGCGAAAAAGTTGGGGCACCTGTGACTCGACCTTGGTGGTCGTGATTGAGTGAGCGAGGAGCCGAAAGCGGAGATGGTTTGCTAGAGGGCCAAGAGAGCCAATGGTGGTGGGCAATGGACACTGCAGCTATCGACCGCACTGCGCAAGGGGACCGTGGATCCGTTGGTTGATGCGAGGCCAGGGACGTGCAAGGACGGCCAGGAACTTTGCAGGGAGGAGCAGCGGCAGCGGGCCTGGTTGGTAAAAAACTGGCGACTTCTTGTGACCCTTTTCGGTGGGCTCGTTCCCGTTGGGGATTCGGTCTTGTCGGTGTAAGTGGCGTGGTGTGGTAGCAGTGTGTCTGGTAGGGCCAAGATTTGCGCGCGTGCGAGGTAATCAAGAGAGCGTGAGCGTGAGCGTGAGCGGGTTTGTGTGAGTGTGTGTGAGTTCTTGTATGTATACGTGAGCCAGCTGAGTGACCTCTCCTTTGAGCAGTTGGTGGGAGGGTGTCTGACGCCCGCTGACTGGGAACTGGGCTAAAAACGGCGTTGAGGCCGAATGAAGCACGGGAGCCTGACGCCGTGCCTTGTGGTATGGGATGGGCGGGTTTGCTTAGGAAGCAGCACTAGCACGGAGAGGTAGGCAGCCAGGCGTTGGAGGAGGTGGAGGAGCTGGTGGCAGATTGATAAGAGCTTTTCTTGTGGTGGTGGTGCTGCTGCTGCTAGACGCGGGCACGGATACGGGGGGGGAGGGGCACGGTAGACTTGGCAGAGGAACGGCAATGAGTATGGGGCAGCTTGCCAACCGAGTGGAAGGATTCAGAAAGGATTATCGGAGGATGAGATCCAGCGGGAGAAACTGAAGAACCACGGACCATCAATCTTGCTTGGGGTTGGGTTGGTTGGATCAGGGGAGGGGGAAACTCCAGTTCTTGTATCTCGGGCACGGCTTCCTGGCTACCAGGGGTCTGGAGCTCTCAATGGACAGAGCAGCTCATGGCGTGGGCGGCATGGGCGATTCGAAACGAGCAAACCACCAACAGGCAGCCCAGACAGCACCAGAGGCGGCAGACTGGCGAACCAGGGAATATGCAACCAAGTCGATGTTGCAGCCATCGACCATAGTGTGTGTTCCGGCATGTCTGAACGCTTGGGGCTAGTAGGGGCCTCGCACATAGTTGGCTGGACCATGCCCGCATGTCCCAGGGCAGAGGGGGGGGCCCAGCAAATCCCGTCATCGTGCCATGAGCCACTGTGAGGGATCCTAGGCGCAGACAAGTCGACCAAAGGGCCATGGGAACAGAGGCGGGTGAACTTGTGCTGTGTGCTAACTCTTGGATACTGAAGCCTACGTACGACGTGCAGCGCCAGGGCTCCGTCCATCCCGATCGGAGCTAGCATCACGAACAATGCCAGGCACGCACCCACTTTGAGCAACTCTTCCTTGTCCTCTCACCCACCAGCAAGGTCGTTTCTCGAGGGGGCGTGTGAGTAGCCCTGAGAGAAGGCCTGGTCTGACCAGTCATTGGAGGGTGTGGGAAGGATTGCAAGATGAGAGAGCTGTGTGTGTGTGTGCGTGTGCGTGAGAGTGTGTGTGGGCAACTCGGATGGCTGTTACTAGATTCCTTCCTAGACACTGAGAGGGTTAAGGCGGAGAGGGGGGTGGGCAGGTGACGGGATGGATTGGGATTGGATTGGAATAGCCTTGGCCATCCATCAGCATGGTGCATGGCAAGGCATGGCATGGCATGGCCTAGTTGGTATGGTTGGTATGGTTGGTATGGCATACATAGTTGCATGGTACTGTATAATGGCCGTGGTCATGGCACAATTCTTGGCATGGTCGAGATAATGTCATTTGGGTAGCGTTGCGAGATGTAACGCCGATGATGCACTCAAGGCCAAATAATAGCCAATATTAAGATTAATGAGGCCATCCAGGTCTCTGCCCGCCTGCCTGTCAATTCATAATGCAATCATGGATGGTAACGACATGTTGATCCATGACAGAGACATGACTGTGTGACTGTTTACATAATTGTCCCATTGCGCTCGACAAAGCTCTGTGGTACAACTTCCCCACCTAATTGAGGGGTCGCCTCCACTGGACCACCCACTGGGGAGGGAGGGGCCACTGCTTTTTACTGGGGACTGGGGGGCACCGCAGGGCAGCAGAGCCACTGAGAGGGGCACGCACTGGGTTATTTTTACTGGGGAAGACAGTGCTGAATCGTGCGTGCTCAAGGGGGAAAGGAAGAGGCGGTCCGCTAAGCTGACTACCTTGAGCTACTGAGGCTCCAGTGTTGCTCGTCTCATCCACCCCACTGAGCACGTTTCCCGTCATCGCAGTACGTCTTGCTGAACTATTCTTGCGTATTGCGAAGCCATTACGCCAACGAAACTCTGATGGTTGACGCTTCCGCTCTCCGTCACGGCCCGTTTCGTTATTCCGGATGACCGGGCACTTTCATGGTTTGTTGGTTTTTCGTTTTCTCTTTTAATTTTTCTATGAGGCCACTAAGGCCACTTGTTGCTAATTGACAAATCAACTTTGCTGATGCAACTCCTACCATTTTTGCCCAAAAGTAGAGAGGGAAAAAAAAAAATGGCACCTTATCAGGCACTGTGTGCGCTATCATTATCATTGCTGCGGTGTGAGATGTGAGATGCGAGGCCTGAGCTTCGTTTCCACCGGCCCCAAAAGCCGAGCGGCTAAACATTGGAGATGCATATCGGACATGTCGGGCCTGGATCAAACAACCTTTCAACCTGGCATGCACCTCGAACTTGTGCACGCAGGGAGGCTTGAGGAAGCACAATTGCACACGGAAAAAGTGAATTGATTTGCCAGGCACAGACATGGGCTCAGCAAGGTCATTTGTGGCCGAGGCACAAACGATTGGGGAAAGGGTTCCCCAGGAACACTGCCAACCGCCGCCATGCTAAACTAGATTCGACAGTCGAGACATGCGACATGATACAGTCAAACACACCACCGCACGTTTGACCTTGCACCACATCCATTGCTGCGGTGACAGACACACAATCAAGCAAGGAAGGACCTTTTTTGTTTTAGGGCTGGTCACTCCGGTAGTCACATTCACAATCACAAACCAGGTTCCCAATGCTTTCTCTCTGTCAATCTCGGCATTTCGTTAGCCTCTCAAGGTTTCCCGTCCCAATCCCTACAACCCGCACATGGAGCCAGAGCTCGCCAGCATAACCATGCCAGAAGCTGCCCTGTGCTGCGCTACAGCAAGCTGCACTACGCGCTGCACGATGGTAATTCCATTCTCCATTTGACCTGTGCGCTCTTGCATCGGGAACCGGAGCCGGGGCTTTTTGGGTATGCCGGTCTATTCATGATTTCACTATCCCCGTGCCCTGCTCCCCAATGCCGGCTCGCAGGTCACCGCTCAGGTCATTTCGCGCTTGTCTCGTTACTCGATTCCCCCTCGTCGTCATCTCGCTCAATTGGCCTCAGTCGAGTCGTTATCTCCCCCGGACTTGCTCGGCTGGTCGGGCCAAATCTGTCTCAGCTGAGACCTTTGTCGGTTAGTATCAGCTGTGTGGCCCCCTCTCGTCTCCCTTCCCTCTCGGGCCAATTTGCTGCGATGAGCGGGTTGTGGTCAAGGTGAACCAGGCCATCTGGCGGCGGCGTGAATAGCTTGCGGGGTTAGGTTTAGAACAAGCGGGGCCATTGATGGGCCACTACACCCCAGACAGGCTGGCCTGGCGATGAGCTCGGGTCTTCATGGAAGGGGAGACATAGGGAGACAAGGGACGAATCGACTCACTTGAGTCAAGACGTTGCTTGCCGGGCATCGGGGTCCTGTGCCATGAGGCCCTGTCTGTGTCTCCAAAGGCCCCTCACCTCATTCCTGGGGTCGCCAGCCAGTAACAGGAGCCCAACCCAATTGGATCCTCAATTGTCATGCGAGGACATGACTTGGCCCGCTTGAGCTCTTCGCAGGACGATGCATTGCGATACGACGCGACGCGGCACGCGGACGACACGACTGGCAGTGTGTGTGTATACATATGTGTGTGTGTGTGTGTGTGTCTGGAGAAGGGGGACTGACACCGGATCAGCAGCAAGCTAATCTGAAGAGCAATCCGCTCCAGCACCTTGACGGCTGGGTTAGGTCCGGCCTGGCAAGCATCAGGGTCATCGTGGGATAAGTTGGAGCCTGCGTGGGGGTCAATTCCCACTTGTGCTTTTGGCTCCATCCGGGGCCCGGTTGCGCATCCCCATCCCCATCCCCATCCCCATGCTTGACAGCCAGCTGGAGCGAGCTACTCCCTCTGTAGGTCCCGACGGAGATGTTGGTGTGCTGCGCCCTTTGAGCAACCCGCCAATCTGGACGAGGGGACTTGTGTGTCCTGGCCATCCATTGCATCCGCTCGCAGTCATCACGGTCCGTGGCTGTTGTCCATGATCTGCAGGACCGAGGTGGAGTTGTGCGGCTCCGTTTCGGAACTGGCAGCTCCTCGATGTAACGTCCTGGTCCCATGGCGCGAGCTGTTTGACGTGTTGCTCTCAGGGTCGTTGGTCGTCGAAGCTCCCCACGTCCCAAGACACACCGACGCCATGTTCCATCCACGAGCGCCCAGCTTCCCATGCAGCTGCGCCGCCGACGACAGCGTGCGTGGTAGAGTCGCATCAACCCATGACGAGGAAACAAGGTGAGACACGGGAGAAAACGCGATATGCGATTGCTTGCACGCGCAATGCCACTCTCTGGGGCAGAAAAACCCATGTCCATCCTTGAACCGATCGGCATTGTATAAGCTACAATCTACGAAACATGCTTTTCGACTGTGACCTTGCCCTTCCCGAGTGCAAGGCTCGGCCCACTCCCGCTCCTCCTCGCCCACACCTGGGGACTGGTGTTGTCTCCATCTTTTGCTACCTTGAGAGCGAGTGGACCAGTTGCGGCTCTGGAGTCGCCCACGGTTTAATTAGTCCCAAAAGAAAGAAGAAAAAAGAAAAAAGGATGCAAGGGGGAGAAAAGTGGGAAAGAGTTCGGGAACAAGCGGCTCCGGAATTCATGCTCGAGCAAGGAACATAGAGGTAGCGGAAACATTTAGAGTCACAGTGAAGAACGAAAAAATTTTCTATCATGAAAAAAAAAAATTCCAAGTGGAGTGGATTACCCGAGGGGCAATTCACAACGGCTGAAATCACATCATCTGTGCTCACGGGCCAATCGTTCTGGCACGCCAGGCTTCGGATAGCCTCGGTGCAAGAAAACGGGTAGTTTTGGGTCGGACTAGACAGCCACGATGGCGACACCGGGCCAATCCCAGTGTTGATTGAGTTCACGACAAGAAAAAAACGGCGATGATGGCGTTAAAGGGCCACGCTGACAGCTGCGCACCCTAGTTCAGGCAGGCTGGGCTGAGAAGCTGGATGTGGACGTTGATGGATGGGCTGGTTATACTCGATTCATCCATGTGCAGCTATTTCAACCAACCAGCCAGCCAACCAACTCCTTGGATCCAATCCCTCCCATTTCCAGAAGAGGCGCGCGTCGGGCCTCGAATAATCTGGACATGGTGGAATGATAGGCCAGTGGCCTCTCTCGGTTTGATGAATGCTGGAGTCGAAGCACACAGGCGCACACACACTCATTCCTCTCTCTCGCTCTCTCACTTGGCATTTGGATCCAAATTGGCCAACCCATCTATCGTCATTTGCTCTCACCCCGGGCGTCGCAGCACAACCAGTCCAGATTGCAAAATACCCGAGATAAGGGGCCCGGTTCCAGACTGCCCTCGGGGCAATGTGACTGGACATGACACAGGTTATTGTCGACGCGCCATACCCGCCCGTATATCGTCTGGCCGTCCTGTCCGTGCTGTACTTTATCTCGTTTATTCGCTGAATCAATCAATAAATCAACGATCCGCAGGCCTCGATGCCTCGGTCCTTGTCCGACCACCTCGGAGGCCCCCGTAGCGCTGATGGGCTCGGATGCTGCAGGAACATGACGCCCGGCTGTTATCAACGCTTCCAGAGCAGCCCTTATCGTGAAGAGACCCTCCCCCGTGGATCACCCCCCCTTCACGCCTTCCCATCTTCCCATGTCGTGCATCACATCGACAAACCGCCGACCCCACCCTCCGCTTCCTGCCGGCCGTGGTTGCCCACGTTCCCATGGGCTTTTCCTGGAACGAGCATCCCGTGGGTTGGCGGGGGCGCAGTGTGTACATGGCATATACGCCACCTCGCATTGGCAGATAGAGATGGCGGCGGGGGTGGGCTTCCCTGCCTATCAGCTTCGCGCAAGAACGGGAAAAGAGAATTCTTTGTAATGTCAACACGGACGGGCACTCGGAAACAGACTCGGGGACAAGCAGGACCCTGGGGTTTTGGGTTTCGGTCCCTCGTTGACCTGCGGGGGGGGAGGGGACACGGCAGTGCCGAGTGCGAGTGCAGATGTCGTGTCCGGCCGTCTTCGATTCGTGCTTCGAGCAGCCGTTCCCTCGTCAATCAGACTTCGTAGCTGCATTGACAATCCTCCCTCTCTCGTCTCCCCGTTCCCCCGTTTCCCCGTCCTCTGCATGCTTATCGTTGGCGCCGGTGATGCGTCGGCGCCAACTCCGCGCCTTCTTCTCTCGTCTCCCTCGTCCGCCTTCACCACCCCGTCCCGGCTAACACGACTACGACTACGACTGCGACTGCGACTGGCCGACGATCCGCCAACTAACGGCCCCCGTGACTGCTTATCTTGCGCCCATCAATCTCCTCGTCTTGGTCTTGCCTGCCGGGCCAGATGACCCTTGGGCTCGGACGCGGCTACCGTTGCATCCAAGCCTGTCACCCAGCGTCGGATTCCTAGTGACGTGGGTGTTCATCGGCCCCTCCCCATCCACCATCACGGCCATCTTGCCGCCTCCATCTACCCGCTGCATGTTCCACTCTCCCCACGCTTTGTGTTCCATCACCGTCTGTCAGCCCATAACTTCAGCTCTCTGCCGTGTGTCGCTACTATCTTCGTCTCCTTCATCATGCCGCTGTGCCAGCGTCCTCGGGCCTTCCGCTTTCAAACCCCCTCGGGCTCCCGAGCAGATAGGGCCCGATGGGTGATGGCGTCAGATGAATGCCACATCACAAGGACACTCACTGACTGTATCTACAATGCGCCGACATCATCATCATGCCATCATTCACCTCGTGCCTTTCACCGCAACTAGCCGCTCACCGCGCCTCAGCTACAACCGACCTGCGTCTCCTGGCCCACGCCCACACCCACGTCACACCATTCGCTGCAGGTATTCGAACATTCCACGGGGCCAAGATCTGCCCTGCAGCAGCCCCAGAGCTGACCCAACTGAGGAGGGTCAGGCGCCGCAACGGTGCAAATTGCACCATTTGCTGCGGCTCTGGTGTCGTTCCAGCAGTGCCGTTCCTAGATACAGATGGAGCTGAATGGTGTCAGTCCATGTCCCGATTGCGTATCGCGCTTAGCGCCTATCCCCAGATTCCTTTCTTTTTCCCTTGGGGGCCGGGGGAGACTGAGAGCCGCCCAGAGTCTAGAACGTAGTTGGAGAAGACTTGATGTGAAAATCAATTCAGTAAAAATGGCGTATCTCGCATGTCTTGGTTGTTAGTCCCTGTACTCTAGCGAGTCGGACAGTCCTTTGTGCTGGTCTTGGCAAAGTGACATTTTCCAAGACTGTCAAGATGGCGTTTCACTTTGTACTGGAAGCATAATCACCGCCGGTAGATGGGTCCGCAAATATCCGTCTTTAGGCTATGCAAAGTTTCTAGACGCAATGAGCCATAAGACGGAGGATGAAAATTGCGTCAAGAGGCAATGTATGGCACCATGGAGGCCCGAGTAGGTGTCATTGTCGAATATTTTCACCATAGAGAGTGTCCATTGACTCATCCAATGCATGTCGGTCAACGATCAGCAGAAATCTCAGCCAGTGTCATTGGTTCTCGCCATGTCCTGACATCTCACAGGTGAGATTGGCCATGAAAGTCCGGTATCTACCTTTTGGGGGTGGATTGGTCAATAACGGTCAACGCTCATTCCTTGTGTGTTTTTGGTTATGGAGAAATTCATTCTGGTACTGTTCCTACTGCGCCAGTAACGAGTACCTCCAAGTTGGTAGAGCTTGGTTTTGACCCCGTTTCCATATTCGCAATGATCGTGCCAGCATTGGTGACAATTTAGACATAAGGTGCGGGCTCTGGGAGAGCCTGACGTGACTTTCGGTATCGTTTCTAGATTACTTGGCTTTTAATTACTCTTGTGTCCAGTCATATGCGAGCGTCCAACTGGAAGATGTGTTTTCTGTCATCTGGGGTTGTACGAGACGAAAGGAAACAAGCAGGGCTTTGCAGAGAGAGAGAGAACGAGGTAATCTATTACTGATTCACTAAACAATATCCGCAACCACACTGTACTCCCATCGTATGCCAAACTGGGTGTTCTACTGATGCTTTGTGGATTTGTACTCCAGATTATCGAATGTGAACATACCATCGTATAGGGTAGCTCCGGAACCAATGGTCAAAGAATACTCAGGGGATAGACCATGACTAGGAAGGTTTTTCTACTATTTCCCATTGGGTTCCTTGAGCAAGTTGTATTCCTATAGTAGAGAAGTTGTTGATTTTCGACTGTAAAAAAAACTCCGTCTGAATTGTTCAAGACTCATACTCTATACACATCGAACATACATATGGTGCGAGGTCTAGGTGAATTGAAGATCTCGCGGACACATCCCCCCGACGGGAAAATTAAATATCAAGAGAACGGATAGACGAAGAGAGACCTGTTATTCACGTGGTGCAATGCATCAGAAACCCACCTCATTACAGCTTGTTAGCGGCACGTTTGGAGGGCACCAAAGCTAGAAGGCGTTTGCAACTGTCAAGTAAACTTCCGTGAGTGAATACTAAAGCCGTCTATAATCCCTAGAAGAAAGTTGAGATGTTACTATTCTCACGACGAAACCATGCAGGTTGGTTCCTACTGCTATGGTTCGATCCCGACTGCGTTCGGGGCCAAGCACAGCTCAGCATTCCCCAAATAGCTCAGCTGGAAGAGCGTTCGGCTGTAATCGCATAACTGTCACCGAAAGGTCACCTGTTCGATCCAGGTTTTGGGGATATCATGATTTCTTTTTGTCGTCCTTGACGAATATGGGTCCTTTGTCCCTCTGGCGCTAGCCGAACTGGTGATGTTACTCCGAGGTGGATTGTGTGAGCTGGATTGATCGTTTTGCTCCCCGAATGAACACGGGACATTTTTTAGAGTATAAATACTCTAATGGGACGAAGCAAGAAGTAAGCAGAAATGGCAACGGGAAAAAAGGATGGAGGAGCGTTTGGCATATTGAAATAGCCCAAGAGTTAAAAAGGACATTTTGGAAGATAGTATCAGCGCAACTTCCTATGGGTTGTTGGTACATGAATTAAAGTATACTCGCTCATGAATATATCCAGTCGTATGCGTCTTTGCCTGTGTTCTGTTGAAGAAAGGTGGTTGAGATCTTCATGAGACCCGATGAAATGGTGGATGATCCAGTTTTCATGTACGATGGATTAACCTTGCATCACTTTCTGGCTTGCGGAAAGCTTAAAGCGAGTGGCAGAGAGGGTCCACTGATTGTTAATCAAGATTGCCAGAGGTTGTTTCAAATTCACGCATCATGCTCGCAACTCCTCAAAGTATGACCCACCCGAATTTTGTCATGGGTATAATTAACGACGAGCAGAGTTTCACTCCGCCACGATCTGGCGTCATCACTTGTGCAAATGACGACCTGGGTTTAAAATATTGCTCAACAAAGAGGATTATTGTATGAGGGGATCGAATTGAGTTGGAACTACTTGTGAACTTGACATGTACTTGAGTTGGGAATGTGGTTTAGGGCTTCCTTGATGTGTATGTATGCCATGCCATATTGGACTCAGGGAGTAGCCCTGAGGTGCCACAATACTTATTTATCTTTGATAATGTTTCTGAGTAGGATGTTTGTTGCAAGACGAGGTGGATCAAGGATGGACTGGCTTGCACTGCCTTGCGTCAGCCAAGCCCGATTTTTTAAACCTATTGCTTGGTCAGAGAAAAGTCTGGGTTACTCTTCACTACTGCTAGTATTGTGATGGCACAGAATGCTGCATGGTGACAATACTACTAAATTGGTCATACAACGTAGGAAATTAGACAGAGGGGCACAAGGCAGTATTGCGTGGTCATCGAGGTTCATTCTTAGACCTCCAAGTTCGATGCTTGTAGTCTTGATCCAGACGAACTCACCCGAGGATGCTACTGAGCTGCGAATTTCCTCGAATTTGACGTGAAAATGATGTCATTTAGCTCACGCTGTCATTGAATTGGTTGAGAGGCCTCGACCATGCGGGACAATATGGATTTCATTGTATGGTTGAGGTTGCCAACTGGTATTTGGAGCGCTCACCAGACTAACCATGGGTTATAGCTGAGCACCTGTGAGAGATAATTGCGTTTTAGCCTCGGCGAATCTGTACGCTCGAAAGAGTAGAACAAGAAAAGCTCTCGGGCCTGGGTTGACGTTGCCAAATAGTACAACGGCCATGAATAGCGACATTCGAGGATTCAGCCCTCCATAGCGGTCAAAGACTGGAATGGAGGCTGAGCATTCAACCCACATATTTACCGAAATTTAGAGAATCCTAACAGTACCTGGCATAATCCTTTTAACGCCAATCCCTATTTGCCTCTACGTCTCATCACTGTCTAGACCCCTTTTTGTTGTTGTGAACCTTGTTATTTCCGGCTTGTTACGTCCAGAAACTAGCTCAAAGCGAAATTTCTCTCCGTCGGCCGCCGTCATCAGGATTACGAATATTCATTTCCGTCTGGACAACATCCCTGCTCTAATAAAGTCTGAAAATTCCCTAGAAGGCCCACGCCTAGACATTTATACAAACAAGGATGTTGGCTTTAGCGAGTTTCCTCTCCCTTGGGAATTATCCTGTTGTTGGTATCCTGGGATCACAGTTGATTAATTTTGTACTCATTCGTCCAAGACATGCATTTCGAGAATTCATGTATTTTACTTCCATTTACTTATTTATTTCGGCTTGAGGTTCTAACCCCACACGGCCCATTAGTCACATTCTCAGCGAGAATATTCAACTATCTTCACTTGTATCACATTAGGTTATGCATGTGCAAGTATGTAAAAAAAAAATCAACAAGCCCCGGCCCGCAAAGGGAGAGTGATCGGACCAGGGTATAATCCAAAACAATATTTTCCAATGTGCAGAGCCAGTGTCTTTTCTCTAGCACTGAATAGTTCCCACTCCGGTACTCCAAAGCTTTCCTTGGTTTCGCTGGCGTTTCCCTCAAAAATCAATCAAAAGACATAGAGCATCGAGCTCGTAAAAATATCATGCAAGAAACCACATAAAACAAATGACAAAAAGGAATGTGTTTTTCGAATCCATCAATACCCAATTACGGGTGGTAATATGTCTGGTGGATATTGCCACTGCGGCTTTGAGTGTCTCTCTCGGACTCGGTGGCGAGCTCCTGAGGAGATTGAGGCGCAGGGGAAGGCGGAAGCTTGGTCGTGCTTGGGTCGTAGGTGCCAGATAATGTGGTGGGCGATTGGGGGGGCTCCATCATAGTAACCTGAGGAACCCACAGGTTGCCTTGAGCGTCGTATTTGGGCGTTTGAGGGGTTTGGTAGGGCGATGGATGTGGAATGTCATTGCTGTCGGTGGGCAGCTCAGCCGGTGCTGATGTGCTGTTGACATGGGACTGGACGGTCTGGGGTGAGCTGGACTGGAACGGCGGTGGGCTCAGGTTCGGGAAATTTGACGATCCAGGACTCCACGGCCCTTGAGAATAGGTAGAGCTGTCGCCTTGGGTTTCGGCTGGGTGATAGTCATATGACTGGTTCATGGGTTGCTGCGTGGAAACATTGGTAGAATCACGACCGGCACGTCGGCGTCTGATGAGCAACCAGGCGACGCCAATGATAAGGGCAACTCCGGCGACGCTGCCGACTGCAACACCTGCGATGGCCCCAGTGGACAGTCCATTGTCACCGTCAGGGGAACCTGTGGAAGTGGCCTGGCCAACGTCTCGAGTTGGAGTTCTCACAGCGGCCTCGGCTTTTCTCGTCATGAGAACTTTGAGATCTGCGGAGTCCCAGCCCTTGGCTGGCTCGGTCTTGGTAGCTCCCCCAGTCGACTTACCTCCAACCACTGACAGGATATCGGTTGGGACAGCATACGTAGTCTTGTTTGGTTCCCAGAGAGCCCATGGTGACTTGTCCTTATTCTGTCTTCCCATATCGAGATTGTGTAGACCCCATTGATCTGGCGAGTCGCAATCGGTGGTCATAGGAAAGTAACCACCATGGATAAGCATTTGAGCGTTGTTGACAACATTGCAGGACATGCTGTGGTGAGGATAACCGCCGGTTCCATTTGCATCGGGATACATTTTGACCCACGTAAAGGTTGGTAGAGTGAGAATGTAAACGTCGTCGAATCCAAGACTCCCATCTGCTTCACCGAGGCCACCATAGAGATAACTAGAAACTGTTAGTTGAATAGTGGTTGAGTGGGCCAATAAGGATGCTCACATGTTGTAGGAAGACTGGTCTTCAGCCCATGCCACTCCGGCGCAGAACCGACGTCGCGACTCGGGGACATCGCCCGTCGCATTCTGAGTATAGCTCTTTCCACTTAGAATGTCGTATATGATGATTTCATTCATCGGCTGTCCTTCCCATGTGCCATTATCCGCTCCACGGACTCCACCGAAGTAGACAATCATTCCTCCATCTCCTGCGGGGATGTACAGCATCACACCCTCAGCTCGCCCAACGTTGTCCGGCCCGGTGCTATTGCTCCAGCTATTCTTGTCCATGTCGTATACCACCATGTACGAAGTCGGAATTGCATCGCCGCTCCAATTTGGATCCGTGTTGCTGTTCATCCACCCTCCGTAGTAGTAAGCCTCCCCGCGATCCGAGATCGAAAGACCGGCACCATAACTTAGGCCCATAATACTGGGTGATCGAGGGGAGCCGTAATTGTCCCATTGGTCGTTGATAATGTCGTAACCGTAGAGACTAAAGGACCATGGTGTCTCGCTCTGAAATTCGCCTCCAAAGAGATATATACGCTTATTGACCGTGTCAGGCCAAAAGATGCCGCCGTTTACACTGGGGATGGTGGAGTTCTTGCTGAGGTTGGCGTGTGGCTGGGGCATGCCAGAGTTGGCCACAGTGGAAAGATCATGGTAGATTAAATAGGGGTCTGGAGTTCTCATGAGTTAGCTGGTGGAAACATTGCGGTGCCGCGTCGTCCGTCATGTTTTGGATAGATATTAGGTCGGAGCGGCGATCAATTTACTGGACGTACTGGTAACGTTATTGTTTTCGCTTCCGCTGTATGTGATTAATCCTCCATCAATGTACAGCTTGTCGTCAACAACGGCGGTCTGGTGGCCCCATCTTCGGCAGAAGTTGTTGATGGGGTCTCGCTGCTGGAGAGAGACACCAACACAACAAGACAGCAGCACCAGAGTCAACCAGAGGTGTTCCTGTCCTCGGCCGCTGGCCCGGGAGAGCGAAGATAGCATTCTGGCTCTCACAGCGATGGCGTCTGCATACTCTCCCAGTTGCTGACCAAAAGGGGAGGCGGCCAGTCGTGGGCGACGATGGGACGAGACTGGAATTTCGGATGGGATGGAGGGTAACGAGCGTTAGTGACTAGATTTGGTTCGCGAGAGCGAGAAGAAAGACGAAATGAAAGGGTACGTCGTCCGGTTGTAAGGATGTCCCGGGCCCAGGCGGCAGGCTCAAGGAGGCGTCAGCGAAGCGAGTGTGGGCTAGGAAAGAAAACAGGCAAGGATGGACAAGGGAATGACGAGAGCAAGAGAGTCGGCAATCTGGGAGGCAGCACAGGACAAAACGGACGGCAGATGGGAGTGGCGGAGGCGGGAATCCGGGGCTGACAATGTCGACTCGCGCCCATCCCATATGGGACTGGGCCTGGGACTGGAACTGGGACGGGGACTGACTGGGAGGGACTGGACGGCATCCGTGTTCCTGCTTTGCGTGAGACGAGCGCCCATCGGCACGTCTTCCTCGTTCTGGTGGTACCGGGCTTGCAGGGCTAGCTCCCAGTCTCCAACCACAGCAAGGCCTGATTCGCACGGGGCTGGGCGTTGGCTGGGACCTGGATGCAGCTAGGGAAGTAACATGATGGGGAGCCTCCTCCAATCGCCAAGTGGTGGGCCGCCCCGTCGGCTTCATGGCCACTGACATGCATCCCATCCCCATTCTCTCATCTGACCGCAGCAGCAATCTTGGCCCAGCTTGCTCGGTACCGCCTAGACTCAGCCAGGCCTCAGGAGCCCACAGGGCTGAATGGAACCGAGTCCACTTTTTCTGGGCCGGCGCTACGTCTACACGTAGTATTCCAAGGCCTATCCTAATCATACGGATTTGACACTTGCAAACTCTGTCCACGGACACGGCGACTCGGGGCGAAGCGTGCGTGCCGGGGGGCTCGTAATTAATTGACATGATCCGATGCCACCATTCTCCCGCTCACTGTGACAGAGCATAAATGATGCGGATCACTTGAGGGGATGTCTCTGGCCCAGGTGAAACCTGTTGCGAAAAAGAACTTCGGGTACCAGTCCTTATTAGCCTGCTGAGCTAGCATCTGCAAAGATGAATCAGAGGTCACCGGTACTGTACTCTACTGTACATCTCAGTCGCTGTACACGTACTGTAAGACGGCGACCAAGCCGCCAAAGAGTGCGTGGACAAGCATCCCTGGTCCCCTGTTTCATACGGCATCCATCTCACCCACCGACCGACTTGGGCCTCCTCGTGGGCCTGGCCACCGAGTCTACCGCAGCTAACCAGCCATCGAGGGCACCGTCGAGCGCTACAAGCATCCTATCGTCCGCCGACCCTCCAACTCGCTCAGCAGCGCCCTCCCGGCTATCGCACCACGCTTCAGGATCCTGCATCTCGATTGATTCCTGGTCCAGCGTGGCACAGTCCGCTAACCCAATGCCCGCCGGGACTGCATGCTCGCGCGGAGCCACAACTGAGAGCGCAGTCTTAATGGCCGCCACGAAAGCCTCCTCCGTATCAGGATGCTGTTGCAGAATTTTCCATTTTGGTGACTGCTTTTTCACCTCCACCCTCATCAGCCGCCACTCCTTCCACAGCGTCGCGACGGCACCCAACTTGCCCAACGTCAAGATGTATGTCTTGTAGAGACCCGCTACCATATTCCTCTCGTCTCCGCCGCAATTTTCAATGAAGAAAAAGACAAGGGCGCGAAATGAGGCTGTCCAAGCGTCCTTCCCCTCCCCCATATCAATACCCGTTAAAAGACCCAGAAGCAATTGCCGATCAGAAACGTCGAAGAACGGCTTCCCTAGCGATGCCGTGGTGAGGTGCTGCGACAAGACCTCAAGCGTGCTCAGTATGTCGGGCAATGCCTCTGATGTTTCGGACCAGATGTTATGCTTAAACCCAAGAACCAAATACTCCAACGTCGCGTCGATGTTGCCAACGCGAGCTGATAGCGTTAAACCGAGCCCACAAAGCGGGCCTCCAATATTGTTGTAATGTGACGCTAGCCTCTGTTCAAGATTGCCCAGAAAGGTGAGGGCGCCGAAGACACTGGCATCTGTAGGTTCAACCTGGTCGAGGATATTGACACATGCACTCCGAATTTCGTACGACAGGTTTCCGTGTGGCCTGTCACTCTGCCGTCTTGGCCGGGTCTGGAACAGGGTGGCGTCGAGACCTGACGACAAACATTGTGACACAAGTCTCCGTATACTGGAAATTGATTTCTGTTGGCTCAATGCCACACCAAATTGTCTCGGGGAAAGCGGGACGTCATTCCGTGACAATTGGGACTGGGCGATTCTTTGACGTGACTGGAGCCAGTGCAGAAGGAGTTTATCATTCTGGATTGCGTAGTTGGAAATGCCGTTTTCGAAGCAGACGTTGTGGAGAACATCTGCTGGTCCTCTTCGCGGGTCCAGCGCCTCCGAAGCTTCGAGGGCACCAACTTCCCCGTGACGAGCCTCCTCCTCCGAGTCGATCAGTGGGGCCCGCTCTGGACCACCACGAAGAGCAACAGAGAGTATGTCGTGGTTCGTGACACGCCACACATTGGCTGGCTGCGATGATATCTCAAAGGCCTTGCGTCGGGTGTGATCCAGCTGGGTTTCCATTTCCTCCATTCGGGTCCTGAGCCTCTCCTGCTGCAAGCTGGCCTCCCATTGCTTCTCTAACTCCGCTTCATCTTGTTCTGTGAAGGGTCGCACGTGCTTGCTATCCACGTCGTCCAGGTCGAGGAGAAGGTCGCTAATCTTGAAAAGCTCATGGTTTTGGACCTCTTTCGGCGCAGACGGCCACGTCTTATTGATGATGTAGTATGCGTCCGTCTGGTCTTTGGGCTTGCGCCGGATGAACGTCTTTCGTCGCCTCTGATGGGCTCCGTTGCTGAATGCTGTAATGTCAATGCGGGGCCTCCTTGAGGCCGCGGCACGCATCATGCTTGGTGGATTTGGTGATTGCGAATCAAACGAGCATGCGGCACTAGTCTGGGATCTCGTATGCGGTTGAGTGATGGGAAAAAAACAAACCAAAAGAGCCCCGATGCACGAATGACGAAGGATGAAAATTGCAATGCAACACAACCGACAGAAGGAGGCGGGAAGAACTCGGGTAGGCTGCGCGTCACCATCTGTCCGTTTCTACCGGAAAATACAACCTAACATGGACGCCTGCCGACACTGCCCACCAGCCGCCATGCAGCATTCAGGATTGAAGGACAAAACATACGATACAGCATGCAGAATTAAATCAAAAGACCAAATAATACGAATCAACGGAACAAGCCAAGCATAGAGAATATATACAAAGACGAATGATACAATACCGAGCCAGGTTTTTACATGTAGAATCACAGTTCCCTTGCTGGGGTCAATTCATGTAAGTTATTCTACTAGGCGCTTCCTGAGACCGGCGGGCCCGCTCGTCTGAGAAGTCTGGGGGAAAACGGGGAAGGCGGGGCTGTTTTTGCCGTTGCCCCTCTTTACCGCTGTGTCAAGACATGCCTCACATTTTCTCGGGGTGATTGTGACCAAAGAAAGTCGGCCGTCCCGGGAATGACCTTTCATCGTAATTCGTATTTGCGCTTTGTTCGTGCGATGAGCGTGTGTCTAATCCCAGCATCCAAAAATGCACATAGCACTACTTCTGAGTACATTCTGGCGGTACTCTTATCTCGCATCCAATAATAATGATTTGTTTGTCACTGCAGACTGCACAACTTTTAAATACTCAAAGTTTAATAAAGTCCTTCTGGTCAAACTTAGTAAAAGATTCTTAGCTCCTGGGGAGCCTCTACACTACTTTGCTTTCATCTGACCACCACCTTGAATATGTATGCGGTCCTATAAAACTCGACCGAAGATCATTAATCGTGCGTGCTTCGTATTTCAAGACACATTTAAGCCCCCCTTTCATACTTGCGTCCGAGCCACCCCAAAAGCTTTGCTATTTGAAGAATATGAGTCACTTCGTGTCTCTGTTCAATTATCATCGTAAGCAAAAGCAGTGCCATGTCTCGACTTCCGATGCAATAGTTCTTCTACATTTGGCCGCCCTGCGATTATTTAGACGGAGCACTGACTGCATTGAACAAATAGTCAGGTTACGAGAGTCCCTAGGACGGGCGTCATGCCCAGTTTGCTGTCAGGAACTATACCTTCTTCGTCCGGTGAAATTTCTGCTCGCTAAATCTGGTTCTTTTTGATGCAATGCAATCTCTTTTCCTGCTGCCTCTGGTCAATCACTTTGCAAAGCCATCGCGTGGGCTAATTCAAATTTGAGCCGCGCCAATGAGATGAGAAAATGAGCAACATGAAAAGAATCCCACAGAAGAAAATAAAAGGGAAGGATTAATGCTGGACTGGATCCAATAGAGTTTCCGTCAAAGTTTTCATGAGGGTATCTTGGTGTTGGTTGATGTTGGTCTGCCCTCGGTTTGAAGGAGTGTAAATTACATGGTACGGACTGCGTGACAGATACTGTTATCTGTATGAAGGACTGCAGCGAAAATGTGTTTCAATACTCGCTTGCTCGATATTGCTCTCCTTTTACTTTCTTTTGCATAGAAATTACGATTTTATTTCTGGTTTTTTTTTTTGGAAGACAAACGCGACCAGGAGACACCTTAATAGACAATCTAACCTATTACACAAATATTGTGGGGGTGCGTCATGGCTTTAGCTAACTCTGCCGCACTTTTGTTTATCCGACCAACCGCGTCAGGTTCGACGACAACCTTGTCAACTAAGTTAGGACATATCCATAACAAACTTGTCTGCGCCATCACATCTCCAGCTGAAGGCACTCCCATGCTCCTTATTTAATATCGTGAGGCGCATATATATCCAAATCTTTCGCATCATACCTGTCGCTGACTGGCATTTCAAACAAACACCCACGCCATTATGTCCCCTCCCACGAAGAAGCGAAGAACGACAAGAAGCTCTGCGGCTGAGCAAGAGGCATCGCCAGTCGCCGAGGCTCCCGCCAAAGATATCGAGGAGCAGAGTGCTCCGGAGGATACCAAAGGAGAAGCGACAGCCGAGAAGCAGGAGGAGACTTCGATTCCCGAGGCAGACCCCGCTGCCAAAGCCAAGGACCGAATGGCACGTTTCAAAGCTTTACAAGCCAGAGCGAAGACATCATCCGAGACCAACCTGAAAGAGGCAACTTTGGAATCGCAGAGACTTGCCACGGACCCGAGCCAACTCACGGCGCTGCACCGAAAGCATGCTATCGCATCGCACAAGCTGCTCAAGGCAGATGTCGAGGAGGCTGGCGAGGACTTTGAGCGCAAGCGGGCTTGGGACTGGACTATTGATGAAAGCGAGAAGTGGGATAAGCGAATGAAAAAGAAGGCGGCGCACCGTGACAACAACGCTTTCGCAGACGACGCCCAGGAAAGCAACAAGATTTACAAGCGCCAGCTGAAAAATATCAACCTCGACCTGGACAAGTACACCAAGGAAAAGGTGGCGGCCATTGAAAAAGCGGCAGCATCGGGTGGCCTGGACATTGTTGAGACAGAGGATGGTGAGCTCATCGCCATCGACAAGGATGGATCATTTTACTCCACCGCCGACTCAACGTCTTTTGCGCAGAACAAACCCGACAAGGCTGCAGTGGATCGACTTGTGGATGACCTCAAGAAGGCAGAGGAACAGAGATTAAAGAAGAGAAAGGAGAGAATGGCAAGGAATGGCGATGATGGTGACGTGACATATATCAACGAGAAGAACAAGCAGTTCAACCAGAAGCTGTCACGGTTCTACAACAAGTACACGGCAGAGATCCGTGACAGCTTCGAACGAGGCACGATGATATGAATGAACAATGATCATTGGATAGATGTGTATTTTAGTTTTGTCCTTATTGGGGGGTGTTTATTAATACAACTTGGCGCGTCGCAGAGCGTGCGGCAGAGCGCAACCAATATTTTACAACATAGTCTTCCTCCACGACTTGCCTGCCAGGTCTTCAATATCAGCGGTTTCAAGGACTCCAGACACGTTTTCATCGCCGAAGGCTTCGACTACCGCTTCGGCAACGGTGTCCACCTTCATTGGCTGTATGCCAGCGGCACCCATGAACTTTTTAAAATAATGACCAGTCAGATCGTTGGCCATGGTGCCCAGGCCAATCATAGCGGCCAGAGGCACTGTAAGCGTGCGTGAATGGTCAAACATGAATGGGGGCCGGATGTAGAGACCCCGAAGCTCCGGGAAGCTGTTTGCAATGGTGCTCTCGGCCTGTCGCTTGGTGGTGATGTACCGAGCAGGGAGGACAGGTGCCCCACCAGCGGCTGAGATGTAGCAAAATGCCCCGACCTTGGCGGCGGCGGCATGTTTGGCAAGTGTGATGGCACTGTCTCGGTTCATCACTTCATACGAGAACTGGTCGTTGGGGTTGGATGGCTTGATGTCCTCGCCCTCCTTCCGTTCCAGAGGGTCGATGCCGCGCTCGCGCACGGGAGCAAACATCTTGGCCAGACCAGAGATGGGTGACTCTCGACCAGATACAATGCCCTTGTAGTCGGCCTCGAGAAGGATGCCCATGCTGTGCACGACATAGTCGGCGCCACTGAGCAGGGGAGCATATGTGGTGGGACGGAGAATATCGCCACGCTCCCAGCTCACCTTTTGTGCCCAAGAAGGAGCGTTGCGAGAAGAGGTGACAGTGTCCCACCGGGGTTCACCGGAGCGGCTTTCATGAGGTGTGAGCTTGATTGGGAGCTAGGCGAGCTTGCGGAGGAATATTTACCTGATAGACGTCACCTCCCACCCTCTGGCCGCAGCAAATTGGCAGATCCTGGAGCCTAAGAACCCCGAGCCTCCGCATACAACGAGCTTCTTTGCTGCAGACATGATGAACGTTGTGGTTGGAGGGATGAAGTGGTGTGATTTGAGAGCGAAAACGGAGTGGGATAAATGAGCAAGGAAGGGCAGCGGCACTAATGTTAGGTCTGCTGTGAGGAAAAAAAAAACACACAATTAAACCAATTGTAATAGTCGATTGCAGGTTACGGGTTGGAATTGGATATCAAGCCGTTATGTTCACACACATTTTGAAGATATCAAAAAGCCACACACGAGAATCATGAAATCATAGTTTGCTCAAGGCTGAAGCTTTCACAATGACAGGAACGCTAAGCTACCTCTCAGAGGCCCCGCCACAGCACGTGCCATCATTGGTCGGAGAAACCTTGTGCTCTGCAAGGCTGAAGCTCTAAATAATCTTCCATCTGTACCAGCATCCATCGTCTTCCGCTCCCATATTCTTTACTACTTCACTATTTCACTATTTGCATCACGTATGCGCATTCACCATGGCGCCCCAAAACCAGCTTGGAAAGCGCGTCAAGCTGACGCAGATTCGTCGGCCCTTCATCGTCGGAAGCACAGCCCTCCCATTCTCCGACACCAACCCGCGTCCCGCAGGTATTCCCGACAACCACACCCATTCATGGCAGGTCTTCGTCAAGGGCCTCGACGACACGGATATCACATACTGGCTTCGCCGCGTCCAATTTAAGCTACACGAATCCATTCCCAATTATGTGCGCAGTATGTTGTCCCCCCGCATGCTCCGTTCTGCGCCGATGCAGCGAATGCTAATTTGGTGAACTCAGTGGTCGAAGGCGAGGCCGGCAAGCCCTTTGTCGTCAACGAAACCGGATGGGGTGAATTCGACATCACGATCAAGCTCTACTATGTGAACGACTCGGGAGAGAAACCTCAGACTCTGTACCACTACCTCCGCCTGCACCCTTACGGCCGCAACGAAGAGGAAAAGCAGGCGATGATTGCAGCCAACGGCGAGATTCGCGCCTGGAGCTACGAGGAACAGCTCTTTAATGAGCCCTACGAGGTCTTTTACCAACTCCTCACACAGGGCGCTCTGCCCAAAGGCTGGAAACCAACGGGTGGCAAGGGCAAGGGCAAGAACCGCGCGCCGCCACCCTTGCCCGCAGCCGATAGCAACGATGTGTGGGAAAAGTCAGCCATGATTCCTGCGCACAATCGTCCTGGGCAGCCGTTCAGTCTTGAGACAGAAGCCGCCGAGATCAAGAAGTTGGCCGACGCACAGGCCCAGACCGAGGAGATGACAAAGAAAATACTCGCTGAGCTCAAGGCCAAGGAAGAGCTGCTCGCCAAGCTCAAAGCCGAGAATGCCGCTGCCGCTGCTGCGACAAAGCCTGCTTAGGGGGTAGGCGTGGACCACAGGCGCGCCGGTCGAAGGCGCAAGGTACGGAAAGAGGAGGACACTTCCGGCTAGCACAGCGATGAGGGTACTCAGATCTCGCCAGCTGCACCCAGCGCGGAATCGTCTGACAGAGACGGCGAGCCTAAGGATCTTGTGGAAGACACGATAGTTTGCGGCACCCCTTGCTGAATTGGAGGCCTGAAATTCGCACCCGCCAAAGTCACTTGCCTAAAAAAAGCCACTCATGCCAGCGGGTGCCGTTTCCCCTGGGCACGGCATGGCTGCTGACAAGTTGCTGCATGATGACGCCCTCCTCAGCCGATCAAGGTGTGCAGACACGAACGCTCCAGAGTGGCTGGTCCCCTGAATGCAAAACCATCAAAACACGAGGATGATCTGGGCCTGGGGGGGGCCAACCAGAGGCTTGCAGGACAGGGAATAAGCATCATGCTGCAGCGAGCCAATCCTGGACTGCAGGCAGGTTGAAGATAGTAATCATGTGATAGACAGTAGAGAATGACAAAAATCATGACGTTAAGCGCTCTGATCAGCCAGCAAATCACGCCCCCCAATCTGTCCGTAGATAGATCTCTCTTCTCCAGCCGTGAATACGGCCGAACGCTGCGCCTTGTTGCCAATGCCCTACAAGCACATTCATACGCGTCACCACAAAACATCGTATCCCTATTTGTCTTTCCAAATTTAGTGGTCCATGCATGCACTGCACAAGCTCACCAAGAGTCCACAGAAAAAGATGGCACCAAACATGACACGCACATGTCAATTTGCATATGTATTTCGATTGATTTGGATTGGAGTAGTCTCTACTGCGCGCACGCACGCTCCAAGGGCACTGGTCCATGACCGTCCCATACCGCCATTTCCCAACCGTGTATCCCAACCCAAAATGCTGCCCAAGGCCCTGCACTTGATCTTTGCAATTTCCTTCCCAAACCTTGGTAATCCAATCCACCAACCACCCTATGATGTAGTCCCAAATCCTGGGTCCAAATTCACAAACAGCTGTCGACAGTTTGTGCAACAGAAGTGCAGTCGTTCCTCCGGGGACCCGCAACATGTATTGGACAAAGGAGATGTTAACAAGAATGTATGCCATCGCTTCCAGTGCGTTCCGGCACAACGCCGACTTTTCATGTGGTCATCAGCGTAAAGAGAGAGTGTGAGAAGATAGAAAATCAAAAACAAAGCCACACCATGACGGCCGGTCATGTAACACCTCTCCCGGCCCACCTTTTTTTTAGTTCTCATAACCCTCTCTCCAGCAAACGCCCATGTAAAAAAATCAACGAACAAAAACTTTCGGGCTCTTCCCGAAGAGTAAACCCTCTCAAACTCCCGCGCCTATCCGAATAAGATCCTGTAATAAAAAGTTCAAAAGAGTGTGGGGATGTGTCTGCTGTATGTACTGTAAAGAAATAGTTTTCGTGTGGATTATCGAGTTGCGGCCTCGTATGCAGGGGGTGGAGCGTCTTCTCGCTCCTCCCAGTTGCCGTGTTGTCGGTTTTTTTCGTCGTAGACGCGCTTAGCAATCTCGCCAGCCATCTTCATGATCCATGCCTGCTCAAGGATAACAGAAGAAGTCTCAGAGCTGGTGCTCTGGTTTTCTAGCCCATTGGCCTTGTCTTTGTTGAAGCGAAGCCCGTTGTTTGCAGCGGTGATGATGGGGCTCTTGATCAAGGGCTCCGCGGCGGTAGCAGGAGAGTTAATAGGGGAAGACTTCTCGGCAAGTTGCGACTCGTCGTGGAGATCAGCCATCAATGGGCGTTGACCCATCTCGCCAGCGGTTCTGAAGCGGACCTTGTTTGGTGTAGGCGCTTCGGCAATGATAGAGCCCTCGTCAAGATCCTCTTCGATGGACTCGGGTACCAAAGGCTCAGACATTGGCACGTTGACAGAAGCAGTGTCTGAGTTCTCGCTGATAGTATCGGGGGTGGCGGCTTCGGACTTGCTTCGCCTCAGGTTGACCACTCTAGTCTTCTTTTTACGACCGGGACGTGACCGAGGGCCCGACCCAAGTGAAAGACCAGTTGTGGCCGAGTTCAAGCTAACTAGCGAGGGTCGAGCCGGCAAGTGTCCGTGAGCAGTACTGCCCGTATCGGAAAATGTGTAAGTGGTAGTTGAGGCGGCTGCGGAGCCGGGTGCAAATGAGTTTGTCTTGGAAAGACTAGGGGTTCCCACGGATGGTGAGGGGCCCTCGGATCGATCTCCATGGCCAGTCCAAGCGCGGAAAACAACGTCTCGAATGCCAGGGGTAAACAAGGAGAGCGTACGGTGAGAATCTGTCAGAGCAGCCAAACGCAACAAGTTCTTTTGAGAGAATAGGGATTGGACTTCGCCGCTTCCGTTTAATGTGAGTTCCGAGATGTCGTGGGGATCGAGCAGGTTTCCGTTGGCGTCGACCGGATCCAATGGTGGGCTTGCAAGAGGGTCCACTCCCGTTTCATCGGCAGTCTCCTTAGGAGTTTCGGTACCCTTATTGGCCTGGTCAGGGCACCACAGCTGAAGTGACAGTCTGTGGATAATAGCTGGTAGCTCGTCCATCATAAGGTTGCGCAGTTGCTGCTCGATTGTCCGCTGCAGGTAGTCGCGTACAAACTGTATCGAATCAAAGGTCGACGAGACCTTAAGGGACTCGAGTGGGTCATTGCGGAAGACTAGGGTCAGACCCTTTTGTTTCGAGAAGACTAGAATGATGAATGCTGAAAGTTTGATTTCGGACAATGTAATCGATAATGGAATAGTAAGACCCGAGGCCGCCGCAAGGGGCTGTGGAGAAGTGAAGGTTGGCTTAGAGTAGAGGTATGTGTTCAAGGGATTGGCCTGCCACGATATTAGTCCTGCTATAGTCCATGGATGTCGCATAAATTCATTTCAACGCGCTGATGCAAAATGCAACCATGTCAAATGGAAGCTAGTTCGAAATGCGCGCACCAACGCTCAGGGAAAAAAAAACAATGCGTTGGCTACTCGATGCAGAATTGCTCAAGTTTACCCCAAGTTTCGGATCTGTCGGTGAACGATTGGCGGGGCTTGGAGAATGTGTGTGCTGTCGGGAATGGGAAAGAATGATAGGGCTCGTCCTTGTTCACACCACTTCAAAACACCTCGGAGACGAGAAAACCGGAAAGAACCAGGTAGCTGGAATGTTGCAAATGCATTCCGGCGTTTTGAATCGTGGTGGTGGAAATGCAAGGCGATGTCGGGCGTTGTCGGAGTTTGTTGCGAGGGGAGTGCGGAGGCGGGATGACGCAAGATAAGGGAAGAGAAAAAAAAAAGTAAAGGTATACACACCTGAACTCGTGTCTTCAGAGTCAAGAAGGCATCGCCCGAATATGTCATCTTGAAAATACCTCGGAATCGATCCTCGGCTAAGTCACCAATTTCCAAAATCTCCAGGTCGGGGGGCACGGTGCCCAGGTTGAATTCGCTAACGAGGATGTCATCGACGATGATGGGCGGCTTCGGGGATTTATTCAGAGCCTTGGTCAAGAGATCGCGCGCTCGCCGATAAAACTCAGCGTCGGCCGTCAACGGCGACCAGTTGAAGTTGAAGGCCATGTTGAAATGGCTTTTACCTTCTCACAACCATGGAGGAAGCAAGCAGGCGCCGGGGTGGGCTGCGGGATCGCGAGAAAAAAAATAGAGCGCGTTGCGGGACGTTCAAAGAAAGGTCAGGCGGGTGGCGAAGGAGGGAGTGTCGGCAAAATGGGAATCGAGAAGGAGATTCGATAATTGATCGGAAGCGAAAGATTAAGTCGTCAACAAGCAGACACTTGATGCGAATAAGATGGAAATGGAGGAGAGAGAATTGTATGTATGGGATTTCCCAGGAGGCCGGATCGTAGATGATGTGCCAGGTTTAGTCGCGGGTGGTGATTGGGGAAAACTGGGAAAGTGGAGAGCTCGGGGTTTTGGCGCAGGGCGGCGGGAGCGTTGATGGCCAATGCGATGGTCGCGGAAGGTGGATGTAATGCAGCCGGACAAACCCACTAGACAACGAAGGAATGGTTGCGCTGGCGGGTGCGGGTTTCAGAAAAGGCGGTGTTTGATGTTTGCGAGAGTTCAATTGCTCAGTTGGATCTGCTTCCGTGATACCAGCGAGTACCTGATTGCAATTTGTTAATGACCTGATGATGAGCAGCGGACGATTACGGCCTGACGGAGGCGAACAAGTCCCCAGTCGTGCCGCAGAGTTACAGGTCCCGGGTTTTGACAGGGCAGATAGAGAACCCTGTCGCCAGTGGTCAATGGGAATGTCGTGAATGGTCTGAGCCCGAAATGCCCGAGCATTGCCGGAACCACGGGAGGTTGGATGTGGTCCCAGCGGCGTCCGAAGGCAAGTTCTTTGGCAGGGAAGAAAAAAAAAACTATGATGCAGGACCCACCCACGAGGTGCCGAAGAGAAGGGGAGGGGGCGAAGCAGCGCGCACAAAATGGCGGATTAAAAAAAATGGGCGACTCACACAGGGAACCGGTTGTCCGAGGTCGAGACCGAGGCTTGTGCAGTCAAAACTATGCGCCTTGCACAGGAGCCCTTACGTCCGTCGTTATGAGGGCTAAGGATGTGCACACGGGACAAAATCGTCACAAAATGGAGCTGAAGTGCGTCAGCCGGCCCGGGTCCAGTCGCGTGACCGCGCAAAGGTGTGTAGCGCAGTCGCCGGGACTGCTTGTTTTCTCGTCTTGTGTTGTAGTTATCGTGAGGTGCGCCGGGCGTGTGTCGTGCGGATCGGGTGTGGTTGTCCACGGGACACAGTCAATGCGATGTGATGCAGCGCAGTGCAGTGCGGGGAGATGAGGCGCGATGCTTTGGCGATGCAATGCGTTAATGCAATGCGTCTGGACGTATCCGAGAAACAATTAATTAATTAATCGATGGCAGGATGGGGTCGTCAATGCGGCCCTCGACGTTATTGTATATCTCTCTCCGCATTTGCCCAGTTCCCCTTGCTCACCCCAGAATGCAAAATAAAGAACCCGAAATTTTGCGCTCATTCAATTGTCGAATCAGCCTTCGCATTGCCTTAAGAGCGCCGTCACCATCGGATGATGGACATTGAAAGGCTGAATCGTGGGACGACGTCTGCATCAAATGGTTCGATGTTCGTCCCGGGCAGGGCGCCGCATCTTGCCTGCCTGCCCCTCAAGGAACACCTAAAGAACCTAAGATCTCCCTTCATGCAGCCTCTTTCGAAAAGAACACGGGCCAGCGGCTCCAGCCGGGCGCCCGGTCCCCCAGCCGGCTGATCAAACTTCTGCTCTGCACTATGAGTGTTGGTTGCGCAAGCAAGCTGCAGCAGAGCTCCAATGCCGTTGCAGCGGCCATGTCGAAAACTAGGTGATGTTGGAAGCCCTAACCATAAACTGTGCATCTAAGTTTCCGAAGTCAGCAGCCACGCACGCACAATGGCAGATAAGGCAGACGGGACGACGAGGGCCGCGAAAAAGCAACGAGCACATGTGGGGGAGACGGCGGTGTTGTTCCGAAAACAGTTCGGAGGACATTAGCGACTAGCACGAACTGGTGAGGGGAAATGGCCATGCTAGCTCCGGCAAGTTTGGCCATGATGAATGAACGTGGACGTGGTGGAGTTGGCAGCGTTCCATCGTGCCAAATCTCACGTTCGACCGTGGTCTGGTGATGTTGGATCAGAGGTGGGATAAGCACACTGCCACCGCACCTGATTGACAGTCGCCCGCACCATCACCAGTCGCACCATCGCTCCCCCTCCCCTCTGTCCACGCCTTTTCCCCGATCCTTTGCGATCCTCCCCGATCGCCAGTCATCATGTAAGGCACCGTTTCTGGAGCTGTGTCACACACACTCGTCGGCCGTGAGACGTCAAATGTGGATGCGGGTGCTGCTCGGATTTCTAGAGTAGGCAAGTTGCAATCAAACCCGCATCCGCAATGTGTCTCATTTGGGACGGCACAGCTTGACGATGCACTTCGCGGGTCAAAAGGCAATTTCTGTCCATGAGTGCATACTCGTACATGCTGTGTACTGTACATGGATGGACTCGCTTTCTCCATACCTTTTACCCGCTCGGCGTCAAACAGGAAGCAACGACCAACGCAACCCAGCTAACATCACGGCGAACCAACAACCAACCATCATCCGGGCTCTTGGGTTCTTGGGAATTTAGTGCAACAACGGTGCATGGTTCAACAGCCTAGTCATGCAGCCGAGAAAACGGGCTCGCGTCCACTTACAACAGTACGCCTCGTCCGTCGTCTATCCTTAGGGTTTACCACATGGAAGATGACGCAGCTCTATCCGATGTGGTTATTTTGTTCGGAGAGGCATCCCGTTGTCAACATCTGCTAGTTGAGGAAAAAAAAAAAGCCCCATTGGTGTTTGTGAATTATGTGACGAGACAAGACCGTCTCTACGCTAGGCAATTGATGTCTCTCCATGCCCCCGCATGTTGATTCATTCTTCTTCTCCGCCTTCATTAAACAAAAGCCCACATTGGGAGCTCCCTCGTCTACCGCCCTGTGCAACTTGGCCTCTCCTCGTGGATGCCACGCTGACCGTGTGCATCCTGTCGGTGACGCAGCAACGCGCCACGGACCACAAAGAGCTACGTAGGTGAAGGACCCTGGATGAGGGGTCCCAGACAGACGGGATAGGCGGGCAGGCAGGCGGCAGGGCATTCGGCATGGGCGTTGGATTGGCATGGGGGCGCGGGCACCAACGTGACATCATTTCGCTCCGGCCATGACCGACGCCCACGTTGATTGTGATCCCGTGGACGTCGCTCAATCGAATACTAGAGAGCTACTGCAGGGCACCTGGGCACGACAGGCGCTGTCGGTCAATGTCCCGAAGCAAACTCCATTTTGTCTCCATCACGGCGCCTGTCGTTGCGGTTGGGTTGTGTTTCAAACAACGTAGGTTCTCGCTTCTGCTCCACAGAGCTATAGTAGGCTGCAGGGCTGGCGGCAGCCGGCAGCGGCAGCATAGGAGAGAGCTGATCACCGCTGGTGTCTCTGGTCTAGCGGTTTGGCTTGCAACATGTCTTCCCTGCTCATTTCCGTTTGGAGCCTTCTACCTCGTCCCCGGCACCCGGTCAAGCAGAGGCGTCCCCAAACAGTTTTCAGCGTGCGTGTTTGCGCGACGGCTCAGTTGGGGGCTGCGCATGTGCGGCCTGGACCAGTCCTGTACCTGTACCTGTGCCTGTATCTGTACCTGTCCCCGTCCCCTGTGGCAGAGGCCCAACCAGGGCTGCAAGGGTCTCGTTCTTGGTAAGGCTTTCTCTCCCTAGTGGCAGATGGCGCTGGCCACTCCTTGGCTGCATGCCCGCCCTCCTGTCGCCCAGCCCTTGCCAGCCCAGAGACAGCCAGCCATGGCGCCTGGCCGAGAGATCGCCACCAAGGGGTGACCTTGCGCAGCGGCCTCCTCCTGGCCCGTCTTAGTCGGCTGCACCGCTCCCAAAGCTGCGCATTTGCACCGCAGCGGTCCCCCTCGTCGCCCCCGGGAGGGCGCGTTGACCAATTTGGCCCTCGAAGTCCCCTGTCCTGGCCCATCAAGTCACCTGGGCGCGTGTCTGCAGCCAGTCTGGTGGCAGAGCATTGCCAGAACATTGCCAGTGCAGCGCAGGGGCCCTGGTTGCTGTGGCGGCCCCCTGCCAGATGCCCGCGTCTGGCTGGTCAGGACGCCCAGATCTCCGCCCAAGTGGGAGTCATCCCAAATGCCACCACCAACTGTGCTGTACCCTCGACGCCAACAACACCAGCTTCGGCGGCTTGGGGGGCTTATTTAATTAGGTACAGTACACCTCTCCGCCTGGACACTTCGATACGCTCCCCTCTCAATCCCGAATCCCAGTCGCACGTCCCACTAAATGCAAGACCAGCATGCTGCCAGCTCGATGACTGGCATTGGCGCACACCCTAATCCGGTTCCGGTCCCACGGCGAAGGTCCTAAACCTGTGCGTCACCGTCCCAGATCGAATCGTCCACGGCGCCGCCTGTCCTTTTAGTCGCATCGTGCCTTTCTTCTACCCTCTATTCTTTACTACACACACGTCAACGGGGTTGCCCCAGGTTCAGGTCTCCATTCTCGTCACCAGTCCCCAGTCAAGGACCCTTTTTTTAGGGTCCCGTCGTCTGTGTGCGGGCTTGTAAATGGCTGCAGCGGCCGCGGCGGCCAAGTAAAACCAAGAGTCGCGGTTGCCCATACCCACCACTCTCACCCAACCCCATCCCATCCCATCCTATTCCCAGAGAGGAGGTGTTACAGAGCAATTGTTTCCTCGACGCCCTCTCCGCCATTTGCGCCGCTCTGCCGTCATCCACACTGTCGGGTCCGACTGTCGGACATGGTTTACCCTAAGCAAAACATAATGACGCTGTCCTGGTAAAAGCAGGCCATGGCCCATGGCCCATGACCACCAGTTCCAACGATCCCCTCTTGGATTTCGCACCAAGATCTTGTTTAACAAAACGCCCACCCAGCCCACTCACCCTCTCACAGGCTGACTATTCTTGTTCTGTCCTGTCTTGTACACGCTATAAGCAGGCAAGACATACATGCGCCTTACGTCTTACATACCTCACCCTACCCACCATCCCTGTCGGCTGCCTGTCATAACATCACATCGCATCGTACAGCATCGCATCGCATCGGGCTATCGTTTGCCTTACTCCGCCTTCTTTTTGCACCTGGCCCGAAGTAGAAGGCGACGATTTCCTCTTCCAAGCGAGACGTGTGTTGGCCCCATAGCCTCCTCAAAAAACGTCGATTCTTAGTATTCTTCTACTTGACCACCGCTCGTCCTGCTACTACGCTGTGTTTCCCCATCCACCTCCAACTCACTCACAACCCTCCCACATATTCACCTATCCTCCCACGCCAGCCCAAAAAAAAAAATCGAGGCCCGCAGATCCCGCAGCCGCAGTCAGCCCAGATTCTGGCGCAGAAACAAAAGCAGAAACAAACGCAAAGGCAAGCGCAAAGTCAAACGCTGATGCCGTTTCCCACGAGGACTAGTTCTCCCCCATCTCCCGCTCCGCCATCTCCCTCCTTATCCTTTGTCTCCGATTCCTTAGGGCATTCTCCGTCTCTCTCCCCTCTTGCTACTTATATCGAGGCCTCCTCCAAGGCCAAACTGGAGCCCTTATCCTCTCTCTCCCACCCCGCCGACGTGAGACACTCGGTGGCTTGGCCGTGCCTTGCAGCCACCTGCATGACCAAGGCAACGCCTCCAATCATGTCGACACCATCACTGTCCGATGGACAGCTCACGCCTTCCGAAACTGACACGGATATCCTTCTTCCTCCTCACCAACCCCCCTATTACGAGGATGATCTGTGGCCAACTGCCCAAGACGTAGCCGAAATGGCCATCATGCTCAATGGGGCCGCAACTGCCCTCTCATGGGATCGACACTCGCTCAAGAGACTTCCCAGGGGCACCCGACCAGTGAAGTTGATTGGCGAGGGTGCTGCAAACGCCGTCTTCGAGTTGGCCCTGCCCGAGGGCTACCCCTCGGCCTCTGAGTTCAAAGGTATGTTGTTTCCCAGGTGTCTTCTTCCATGACGCCGTGTGGACTGACCATGGCTCGATCCAGGATGGCTTCTCCGCGTCGCCAAGGCCCCTGTAAACGGTGGTCCTGCGAGATTTAACTACTTAAAACAACAAGAGTTCTATGCCAGCAAGGTCAAATCGCACCTGAAAGACCACGTCATTAAGCAGGAGCTTGTTGTTGTCCGCGACTCCAACATTGTCAACGAGCTGAATCTCTTCCTTCGACGAATTGACCACCAGCGCAAGGAAAAATTCCGGGGCTCCTTTATTGCTCAAACAAACTGGGGCTTGCTGGTGGAGGACATGCGGCCGGCAGGTATGGTGTCTCTCTGGACCCCGGCTTTTTCCGCAACAAACTAACCATTCGATCTGCAGATCCCACAAAATGCATTCTCATCGAGTTCAAGCCCAAGTGGCTCAACCAATCCCCAAGTGCCCCTACTGGCGCTATCCGATGTCGACAATGTGCCATGGAACTATACAATTTCCTGAAGGATCCAAAACTTACAAAGTCAGCCCCGGACTCAAAACCATGCCCCCTGGTTCTTGACAACCCTGATGCTCCACTGGACATAAACTCACCTTTTCGAATCGCCCCTCAACTGGCCAAGATCGGTCATTCAGCAGTCGTCTCGGGACTCCTACGCGCAGCCAACCATCAAGTCATCAAGGATCTTCGCGACGTGCAAAAGTTGGCAGATCCAAACGGACCCCTGAATGCTCTCAGAGACGACCCCATGTTCAACTTTGCCATGACGATTCGCGACTGCACCTGCTTTGTACAGATCTACCCTGACAAAGCCCACCCCGGCCCCGATGGACCCCTTCGAGTACGTCTTGGTGACTTTGACTCCAAGGATACAACCATCAAGTTTGATCGATGGCAAGCTGCTGAGCGGAATCTCATCTCATCGGGATGCTACACCGCTGATTGGATCCTGTGTGACGGGAAATACTACCACCCCCCAACCATGTGCCTGCTGGAATGGACGCGGCGCCAGGGTCAGCCCTTACACATGATAAACATTCAAGACAAAACAAGAGCCGCACCCTTGTCCCGCACATGGCGCAACTTTGTCGCGCCTCTGGAAACATCAGGCACCATCCGCAACTTTTCATCAGACTCGACAACGCTCAAGGTGATGCTGCAGCGGTTCAAAAAGGACGGTCCCAAAGCGAAAGTTTGTCCCTACAGGACTGAGCCCTTGTAAGTCATTCCCCGCCTTTCAGCATGGCTGCTGGGGCACCCTTGCTGACACACTGCAGGGCATTACCAGATCGGCGGTAGGAGACTGCAATCTTTTCCATCATTTTTATCAATCTGGAGTACATGGTTGGGCGAGACATCTATGGTAAATCAACGCTGTAGTTGTCCCATAGATGTCTCGCCCAACCAT
>NAGG01000157.1:0-24911 GCA_003031705.1 Calonectria naviculata | reverse complement strand
CTTCCGCCTCCCGCCCCGGGTCAAGACACCTGTCGCACTCGATCCAGACCCGCCGCTGCTCTCGTCCTGCGGGAATGTCGAGGATATACGTCGCTGCTTAAGAAGCTGCCGTTATCGCAGGTTGTATCGTCACCATGAGCGCTGCCACATACACACAGGGCGCGCAGCCCGTCAAGGCCAAGGCACAGCAGGAGCCGCAACAGAAAAAGACGGCCATCAGGTATCCCTTTTGGTTCGGAGGAAGTGCCAGCAGTATGGCCGCCTGCGTTACCCATCCATTAGATCTCGGTATGTTCTTTGCGTCCTCTCGGCTATAAGCATTCACATGGAAGACGCCGACTAACCATTGATCCTGGGACAGTCAAGGTACACCGCCCACTCTCTCATCTTTCAGATCCGTGATAGTAGCCGACAAATACTTACACCAAATGTTTCTCAACATGTAGGTTCGCCTCCAAATGCGCACCGGGAATGCGCCCAAGAACATGAGCGGCACCTTCGTCCACATCCTCCGCACCGCCGGTCCCCTAGGCCTCTACAACGGCATCTCGGCCTCTCTGCTTCGGCAAATGACATACTCGACGGCTCGGTTCGGTATCTACGAAGAAATCAAGACCCGCGTAACGCGCTCTGGCACTGAACCCTCGTTCCCGCTCCTCGTCGCCATGGCCGCCGGCTCGGGTATGATCGGTGGTGTCGCCGGCAACTTCGCCGATGTGCTCAATGTGCGAATGCAGCACGACGCCGCACTCCCGCCCGCTGAGCGCCGCAACTACAAGCATGCCGGAGACGGCATGATTCGAATGGCTCGCGAGGAGGGTATTCGCAGCTGGTTCCGTGGCTGGTGGCCCAACAGCACTCGTGCCGCCTTCATGACCGCGGGGCAGCTCGCCAGCTACGATGTCGCCAAGCGCCTGCTGCTCAAGTACACGCCAATGGAGGATAACCTTACGACGCACTTTTCTGCTTCATTCCTGGCCGGCCTCGTCGCAGCGACAATCACCAGCCCCATCGACGTCATCAAGACCCGCGTCATGTCATCATCTCACAGCCACGGCGTCTTGCATCTGATTGGCGACATCTACAAGAGCGACGGCATTGGCTGGGTATTCAAGGGTTGGGTACCTAGTTTCCTGAGACTCGGACCGTACGTTCCATTCATCCCACCCTCCAATTCCCTTTTTGCCAAGGTAACATCCGAACTAACGTCCGCAGTCAAACCATTTGTACATTTGTCTTCCTAGAGATGCACCGCAAGGCATACCGCAAAGTAAAGGGCTTAGACGAACAGAAACTGTAAACCAGGCCGCATAGACCGGGGATACGTACATGGGCATCATTTGGCGTTTGAATTGTGTTGTTTGCTTTTTTTTCTTGTTTCACTAAAATCTTTTAGAGAGTGGATTGCATTCTCCCTGGCGTTTTTGCAATTAAGGCCCTGGAGGAGGAGGGAATTCGGTCCTTGTCTCACTCTATTGTACTATTTTCATGAAAGAGCACGCTGGGGTGGGGACAAAGACGAGGCTTAGAACTCTTAGACGTTTGGGCATGAATATTACCAGGACTTGGATACGCCAAAGTCACCCTACTTTTCTATGTTCATTCTCTTGCTTCGTGCTCCTATTTTTTGCATTTTCTGCCCCCTCTTCTCCCCTCGCCCCCTTCCCTCTCAAACCGCATCTCCAAGCTCCGAATCCGAAAAGACGAATCCATTCTACAACTGTGCTATGTTTTATATGATACTGTTACAAAATCCAGACCCTCGACCCGCAAAACCAATCCAGCTTTGAATAGGAAAAACGCACCTAACCTGTCCCATGAAACGCCCCGTCAATTACTGCCACGAAGACTGGCCGTACGGTGTTGTGCCGTAGGCCGTCATGCCGCCACCACCATATGCCGTCTGGTTGCCGCCGCCGTATGGCGTCGTGTATCCGCCATCCTGTCCCCAGGGGGTTGTGCCGCCGTCCATGTTCATGTCTGGACTCCTGGGGCCGTCAAAGTCGGCCTCTTCGCCACCGTACTTCCTAGGGTCCAGTCCCTTGAGCAGAGCGCCAATCTTTTGCTGCAGCACGCGGATGCCGCCCTGAACAATTTGATCAGGCTCCATGTTCCCTGATGTTTCGACCTCAAAGTAGAATCGGTTGGGGACTGCATCATAATCAAAGGGCTCTCCCTCTTGGGCGGGTTCCTCCCACTGAGCATACTTGCTCTTAGGCCTAGCAAAATGGTTAGTTCCACACCGTTCAGCGGGTTCACTTCATCAACAATGGGATATCTCACCATTCCACCTCAGGGTCGGTATCGTTTTCGAACCACATATCAAGGTGGTGCAGTTTGTTGTGAGGGTCATACTCGAAGCCCACAGCAGATGTAGGCATCCACTTGGCATGCTCCTTTGCGATTCCTTTCTTGGCGATGCAGCTAATCTTGAGCTCCTGGTCCTTTCGCAGCTTCGCAATCAAGCATCCGTATCCATCTGGGTCCCTGATGACGGGGCTTCCGAGGGAGTTTGCCGATCGGCCGTCGACGAGCAAATCGCGGGCGTAAACCTTCATAATCTCGTCGGATGTGCACTTGGCGTGCAGCGAGAGGGTGACGCTGCACTGCTCACAGTACTGCTCGCAGTCGCAGTCTCGCGAGTAGTTGAGCTCGCCGACTCCTTTCGAATCGAGGGGGATCAGGCCGAGGCGGTGGGCGATGAACTCGTCAGCGAGCACCGAGCTGTTGATCTCGATCTCCACCAGGTCAATCGCAATCGTCGGGACCTCGGCCTGGATGACTCGGCGCAGGGCGTTGGCGAAGGAGAGGTTCGTCTTGGAGAGCTCAAAGTCTACGTGGGTATTATCGGCCTGGGAATTGCACCATGTCAGATTCATCTCAGTCCCACTGCAAAGGAGGCGCCAGGGAGAGGGCCTCCCATACCGCTGAGATCTTGACTTGGGGCTGCTCGGGCTCCCCGTCCATGACCATGGGGTCGTAGTTCATGCCGTCCATTGTAGCGATGTGAGGCGCGCCGCGGGGGGTGTGCGTGGTGGTGAAGGTGGGAGATAGCAAGCAGGGACGCGGTATCAGCGCAAGCAATAGTCGGATAGTCTTTCAGCTGCGCGCACCCGGGGACTCGTTTCGGTCGGGTTCGGTCGTCGATGGCGCACAAAGAAAACGGTACTGGAGGCGATTTTTCGCGACAAGGCAAAGAGAGGCTCATGCATTGGACATGGCACATGCGACCTATCGACACAAAGTCAGCTAGCTTGGCCACGGAACATTACTAATCCCGGGCCTTATCGCCCTGCAGGACCAGCTCTCCGGATGCGATAAGAGAAAAAAAAATCCCCGCCATAATTTTTGAGCCAGACCAGAGAAACGGGTTCGAGACGACTAACGTCCCAAGGCTCGCAACACCATCAATCATGAAGATCAAAGCCCTCAGCCGCTCCGTGTCGGCGCAACAGGCCGCCGGGTCTGACGTGACCAAGCAGCCCCGAAACCTCGACTCGGCCCTGCACCCTTTCGAACGCGCCCGCGAGTACCAGCGAGCTCTCAATGCCGTCAAGCTGGAGCGCATGCACGCCCAGCCCTTTATTGGCCAGCTCGGCCGCGGACATGTCGACGGTGTATACTCGATTGCAAAGGACCCCAACTCGCTTGAGCATTTTGCGAGCGGAAGTGGTGACGGCATCATCAAGGTGTGGGACTTGGCCGATCGCGACGAGATCTGGCACTCAACGGCTCATGAGAACATTGTCAAGGGCCTCGAGTGGACTCGGGACCAAAAACTCCTGACCTGCGGTGCCGACCGTTCAATTAAGCTGTTCGACCCTTATAACACCCCTAGCGAGGCCGCCCCCATCTCCTCGTGGCTCGGAAGCGGAGCATTTACAAGCCTGTCGCATCACCGCTCCCGCAACGCCTTCGCAGCCGCCTCGAGTGTGATATCCATCTACGATCTGGAGCGCCACACAGCCGCCCCCGAGGTGCTACACTGGCCAACCTCCATTGACACCATCACCAATGTCGCATTCAACTACGTCGAGACATCGGTGCTGGCGTCTTGCTCCAACGACCGCTCCGTCGTCATCTACGATCTCCGTACCTCAACCCCCGTCACCAAGACGGTGCTCAAATTTGCCAGCAACAAGATTGCCTGGTCGCCCATGGAAGCCTTCAACTTTGCCACTGCCTCTGAAGACCACAACATTTACCTCTTTGACATGCGCAAGTTTGACCGCGCCCTCAACGTCCTCAAGGACCACGTCGCCGCTGTCATGGATGTCGAGTTCTCGCCTACCGGCGAGGAGCTCGTCTCCGCCTCGTGGGATCGTACTGTCCGTCTCTGGAACCGTGACCGCGGCCACTCCCGGGACATCTACCACACCAAGCGCATGCAGCGTGTCATGGCTGCCCGCTGGACCCCAGACGCCCGCTACGTCCTGTCTGGCTCCGACGACGGCAACATCCGCCTGTGGCGCGCAAACGCCTCCAAGCGGGAGGGCGTCAAGTCGGCCCGCCAGCGCCAGGCCCTTGAGTACAACGACGCCCTCATTAAGCGCTACGATCACATGCCCGAGATCCGCCGCATCAAGCGCCACCGTCACATCCCCAAGGTGCTCAAGAAGGCCGGCGAGATCAAGACCGAGGAGCTCAAGAGCATCAAGCGCCGCGAGGAGAACGAGCGCCGCCACTCCAAGAAGCAGTTCGAGAGGAGGAAGGGCGAAAGAGAGAAGATGGTCCTGGCAAAGGAAAAGTAAGAACTGGACGTTTGTTGTTGTTGTTGTTGTTGAATCTATCGGACCTGTCGAGATGTGTCAAGTTTACACTGGAAAAGAAAATGGAGAATGGGACATGTTGGGTGTTGCAACGGGGCATGACAATGGCATCGCAAGGCGTTCAGGTTTTAAAATATGCTCGTCGGAAGCTTCGGTACATTTATACCATCAGGGGGGCCTCTGTGTAGATAGACAGGCCTCTTATTCTAGTTGTTCAAATCGTTCAATATGCAATAGCAGCTATTGGAGTCAAGTCCATCGTCACAAGGCGAGAGGAGAACAATTAAGTGAAGATAGGTAATTCGCATGTTAAGATCTAAGAAAAAAAAGATCCCTAAAAAAACCCCACAAAGGATTCTATGAGCAGCTTTGCCCAGTCTGTTTGCGCGTTGGATGACGCTCGTAGCAGAACGTCGTGTATACCATCTATCCCATCACAACAAGTATTCCCCCTCTTTGTTTTCGCTTCGCTCACCAGCAAAGATAAAAAGACGGGACCATAAAAATTTTCAACGCCGTGGAGTACCCTTTCTGTAGACCAAGCACATTGTGTGTACTCCCAGACCAGACTGCAGCCCGAGCTGTTCAATCTTGGTGTCCGATTTCCATCTCAAAATAATCAAGACCAACAAAACGCCTGCAAAAAATGAAAAGAGGCGAGGAACAAAAAGTCGATCCGCAAACCCGTGCCACAAGATCGAAGGTATCTATGTATCAATTGAACGGAAAACGCCCATGCCGCCGTCTTTTTTTGTTTTATGTTGCCCCTCCCGTTCCATTGATATGTGATGGTCCTCCTGTTTCGTAGCATCGTAAAGCCGTATCCCACCAAAACTCCCAGTTTAAAAAGTAAATCAATATCCCATTGCCCATGGCCAAAAGTATTAGAATGTTTGAGTTGTTGAAGCTGTTGTACACGCTGGACAGTGTCCAAGAAAGGTTGTGGGCGGCATCATGTCAGTGCTTAAACACTGTTGCGAGCGGCCTTCTGAGGCTTGTAGTTCGGCAGCTCATTGAACCAGCCCTTTTCTTCGTCGTATTTGTAGGCATGGAACTCAATTCCATAAGGCTTTGGCTCAATAGCGTAGAGCATGCCCAGGGGAACATCCATGTCGGTAATGTCGGCAAGAGAATGGTCCATGAAATAGGCCATTAAAACTCTGCAAACGGAGCGGTGACCAATAATGAGGAGATGGTCTTCAATGCGCTCAATCTCGCGAACCATGTCGCGCAGGCGGCTCACAACCTGCAAGTAACCCTCGCCACCAACGCCAGGGTAAATGTAATTGAGCTTGTCCTTCGATCGCTTCAGGTATTCTTCCGGATGGCTCTTGGCAATTTCAGAGTACGTCATACCTTCAAACTGGCCTGCGTTCATTTCGTTCAGCATCTCCCAGTTCTTGACGTCATAGTCGTCATCGGCATCAAAATATTCCGCAGTATCCACACTTCGCTGGAGCATCGACGTCCAGACACAAAAGTTTTTGTTGTCCAAATCCCGGTTGATTTCTGGGTAAGGGGGGGTGTTGTCACCAGGTAGGGGAGGAAATGTAGCCTGAGCCAGCTTGCTCTTTTGCTCAATAAGCCACTGCTTCCGCTTGTAGGTCATAAATTTGTGAAGGGCGAGGCCGTAGTAATGACCACGCTCAGTGAGGGGCGCGTCACCGCCAAGCTTGCCCAATTCGTTATCAACGCTCTGGCCATGTCGAGTGATCCAGATTTGTCGGGGTGCAAGGTTGAAACTTGCGAGATAGTGGCTGATACCGTTGCTCAGAAAGCCCTTGAGTCGGTACTGAACAAGTTTTCGGCCAACATCAATCATCTAAGAGTTTGTTAGCCAATTGAATCATTGTGAGATGCGTTGTTGCATACTTGGATATATTGCATATCATGAGCCTCCTCATAGTCTCCGAGGGGTACGTAAGCGCTTTCATACGCAGCGACTCGCTTCTTGAAGTCTTCAAGAGACTTCTGGGGATCCTTGTCACGATAATCAGGTCCTGAGAGCTTGAGTCGCATGTTTGCCTCCAACAGATGAGGATCATGACAAATACTCTCAATAAACAAGATGCCCAGCTTTGGCTCTCGGTTTCGAATTCGGTTCACAATACTTTGACGTCGCTCAATGGTACTGTTTGTGGCGTCGAGAATACCAACAGCTCCACCATGGATGAGGAGGTAATCCAGCAACTCATCCAATGTATCCATGGCGACTTGTTCTCGCAACGCCGCAGCTGACTGGTTGTTGGGGTCAAAGAATTGCGCAGACTGATCCATTTCTGCCTTTTCCCGAATCTCGGCATCATTGAGGTCCAGCATATCGGGCTCACGGTTCTCCGGGGGCGTATCATCACCGTGCGCAGGGACGCCATTTAGCAAGATGGCGGCGGCTCGAACGGGCGGGTCGAGATGGCCCGGCTCCGGGAGCAATTTGGGATGGACTGGAACCTTGCGCCCAGCAGCAACTCGTCTTCGGTTGCCAACGTTGAAGATGCGCGAGTCATGTTGCTGCCACGAAAGATAACGTTGAAGCTTCTTTGTGATGTAAGACTTTCCTCGTGCGGGCAAGCCAACCATGACGATGACCAGCTTGGCAGCGACGTCTCGCTTGGGGATTCTTCCGTCAGGCGAGACCCGCGAACGGGTCATGCCAGGGATGTTCAGAGTTGTTGCATGGGGTCGCACTCGAGGGGTCTGACTGCCCGAGTTCTGTCGCAGAGGAGGACTGTTCCACGAAGGTCAGCACCACGCTTGTCAGATGAGGAATGGACGGGCCACGGAGACCGAAACCGGTTGTGGTGTGGCTTTGCGACAGTACAACTTAAAAAAAAAAAAATTGTATGGCACTTACATGCGCGGGGAGCTGGGCGCAGTCGACGTGACACTTCGCGCATAGGGAGGAGTCTCCGTCAGATCGTTCATGCCACGCAAAGCAGTTGCCATTGAGTGGATCGCAGGAGGAGGGAGATGGTCATCGTCGACAGATGGCGGGAGCACAGCGAAAGTGCTGTCGGAATCGGCGGCGGAGGTGACGGGGGATTTGGGCGAAGATCTGGGCGACGCGGATGGCGAAAGTCCAAGAAGGCTATGCATGACAAGCTTGGCCAGGGCCGACTGTTTGGATTGCTTGCGACCAGCGTCTGTGTCGAGGGAGAAGAATTCCGAGTGAGCTTGTGTCTTTTGGTCTTTTGTCTTTGGCCGTTGTTGAGATGATGTAGGTGTAGAGGGGTGGGCTGCACAAGGTATGGAGAAGGCAAGTGGTGGCAGCTTTGCGACCAGGAAAACAGGCGGGCGGGTACCAAAGGGGTGGCAAACTCTAGGTACCTGCTGCACCTCTGATGTATGGGGGGGAACAAAGCACAATCAAGTAAATGAAGCGTCTATAAGCGGGCGATGGCAATAAACGACGTGGATAAGGTTGGGAAGGACGATGGGGGAAGAGAAATAAGAATGAGACATACCTGCTGGGGTCACCGGAATTGCTGAAGGCATCTGAGTAACAAGGGAGAAGCCACTCCGAGGAGACGGAGAGGGCTCCAGGTGAGTCGCAAGCTTGTTGTGCTGGCGCTGGGATTGGCGCTGCCGACGGTCGTCGATACCCTGGAAACCCTGTCGAGGTGAGCCGTGGGTGCCCTGAGAGGCTCTGTCGCAGCAATGACTCCGACTTACAGTGGCTGGCCGTCCAATCCAGCCGCAGGGATTGCAGGCCCAGCGAAGCCGGCTTGCTGGGTGGGCGCAGTGGGCCGCAGGGGGCGACTGCAGGTGGGTTCGTGTGGGCTCCAGTGGGAGCTCCAGCGGGTCACCACTGGCCGCGCAGTGGTGAGCACGTCTGATGGCGATGGTTGATGATTTGAGATATTGGTGGCTCGGCCTTGGTGTGCTTGGCGCGCGGCGCGGGCGACGACCCTCCTTGCTCCAGGCTAGCTCGCCGCTGCAGCAGGGAGATGGGCACTCGCGCGGGGGAGCGAGCGTGCGATGACCCAAGCCAAGATGGGTGGCGTCCTTCGGGGCGTTCGGGGCGCTCGGTGCGCTTCTCGGTGCTGTCTCTGGCCGAACGTCTGCGCGCTCCAGGCTGTTTGCAGAAGGTCGCAGCGGGAGTGTGGGAGCGCACCTGGGTCCGACGTGCCGCGCTAACGAGTGCAGCAAGCAAGCTGCGTGCGTGTGTGGGGGGTGAGACGGGAGGGGGGACGAGGCACGAGAGAATGGCCCTAACTAATGCCAGAAATGGTCTTGGTGCAATCTGAGGTGCGTTTAGGGCTTGACTGCCTTGTTTGTGTGTAAGTTGTTGTTGGAGGGGCTTGTTGAGGCGCGAGGGCGGCCGATGAGATTGAGATGGGAGGCCCGTTGAGACGACTGTTGAACTCGCTTGGCCAGGAGGGCGTATTGGTAGATTGTGATTCGCGATGCAATAAGCTGCGCTGTCTGTTTCGTGTTGTGGCGGGCTGTGCAGGTTAGACTCTGGCTTGTTCTTCGTTCCCGGCAATACTTGGCAATGCTTATGTATAAGTATGCCTATAGGAGTGATGAGGTGATGATGGGTGTTTTTTTTTTTTAATCTGCCGTCGTGTCGAATGCGGATACGTCACAAGTTTTTTCTTTTCTTTTCAAGGCTGTGCCCAGCTATGCACGTCGAGCAAGAGGCAACCTGTAATATTATACTGGTCGCGTCTGGTGTATGGTTGCTTGGGTGTTTGGTTGCCCTGACGGGGGTGCTCGTCCTGGTCAGGAGAGCGATGAGGCAGAGTGAGGTGATTCGAGGTGGCCCGTGGTCCTGGTCGCGCGGTGGATGTGAGCCCAAGTCAAATATGTATTTTCCCAAGCCTTGCGCTGCCTTTCTACTACTAGGTCGTACTCTGGATTCAAGGTTTCAGTCCAAATGCCTTGTCCATCCCATCATCCTCGAGCGAGACATGCCGTCCAATGCCACGGAGCAACCATCCCTCCTCTCCGTCTGGCTCGTCATCGTGCGAGTCCCGTGGCGCATCGGTCGTGTTAGCTGGGCGCCCGCGTGCTTCAAAGAGTTGCCTGTGTGACTGTGCAAGATGGGTGGGTGTTGATGAGGTCCTGGTCCGCCGCCCGCTCTCGATCGGCCTGCTCTCCGTCTAGCTTACATCATTGTACATGCCACTGCGACGTGCGCTGCGTACCTGGCGCCTGTCGCGCTGGGCCTGTTTCGCCTGTGAGAAACCAGAAGCCTTTTGCGCTGGCAGGGAGAATATACTCTGGACTAGCCAGGAAAGGATATGTTCTCTTGAGGCCACAGGATCCAGATGCTTTCCCCCCAAGATGCTCCATCCGAGTCCCAAGATCCGGAATCTTCGCTTGTCTGCCTGCCCCGGCCTTCTCACATGAATGCTGGCGTGCACCGTATGTCCAAGTCATGACATCGCATGTCATGACATGTCCTTGTTAAGCAGCAGGATCCCGGAACAATGACAGCTTCCCTCCGCCGCCCGTCGGATTCATCCCCGAGTGAGCCGCTGCCTCGATGCTTCAGCATCAGCCAGATCTACCCAAACCTAAACTGACCAGTGTGCTGGGTGCACATTTGCGGTACCTCAGAGGTCTGCCAGGTCGGGTCACCGCGGTGGCGCGGACTATGAGCCCATCCATCATGGCGGGCATCCACATGCAGACCATTTGGCAGGCGCTAAACCCCCCGCTGGCCTGCAGACTCACCGAGGCGCTCGCCGTGGCACCCTCGACGGTCTGCCCAGAGCCTCCGTGTCCTCTCGCTTCCGCGCGAGCTGATATGCGAGGGGGGCTATCGAGGGGGCGTGGGAGAGGGAAGGCTTGGGATTGACCACATCTTATCCGTCACATCTGAACTTTTGTGATTGACATACGATTCACATACAGATGCGCGCTCGACTGCTACAGACGAAACAAGGCAAGGCGAAGCGAAGCAATGCCATAACTTCGCCAAGACAGGGCTACACTTGTCCACTCCAGCAAGCTGCAATCTGTTTGCTGCATGCAAAATAGAGGCAGGGCATCCCAGCAGTGCCCTGGGCTCCTGGGCCCATCCTTGACAGACCCATCTCTCTGGAGGTCTGTCGGCTTGCCTTTGCCCCTTCAAGCCAAGCCCATAGGGGCCTCTCAGAAAAAATCGACGCGCTACTGCGGCCCAAGACCTTCTCTTCTAGCGCTCGAAGCAATCGAAGCTCCTCCATGAACGCTTCTCAAAACGAAAACGAGTCATCCACCTACCACCGAGCTCCGATTTCGCCGCTGCGGGGAAGCATAATAGCCAAAAGAGGAAAAACACAACCCCCCACCTTTGCGACCGATCATTATCTGGCTGTCGTGGTTAAAATTACCTCTGAGGTATTCGTAAGACGGACGGTCCAGGCCCAGGCCGCCTGGAGAGGGTTGTGGTTGCGCATCTGAGTCATTCTCGAGTGCCTCGAAATGGGCTCAGGCAACACCTCAGACGGGCGGATGTGCTGCTTTCAAGCCGTCTCATTGATCGCCGGCGCGAAGTGACCAAGCAACCGCAGCAAGCATTTGATACGCTTATCCTCGTACCCCGTTCGTACCTAATGAGCTGGCCCGCTGCGCTGGGCCCGATTCCCTGTCTGCCCAAGCCTCCCCGGGGCGCTGGCCCTTGAATGTCATTCGAGAAAACATCATGGGCTGCGCGCAACCATACGACTGCCACAAGTCCCGGAAGCCTTGACGCTGTCGTCTCAGGCTATAAAAAATAAAAATAAAAAACAAATCACAATACGAGATAGGGAGGTGTGCTTCGTAAACCAAAGCAAGAAAAAGTCATGAGCCAAGCCCAAAGTCTCGGTCTTACTCTTGCTGTGTCCCCTTTTCTTCCTCTTTCGGTAGATGTGCTCTGACACGGAGCAATCTTGTGCAAACCGACAATTTCGATAGTCCGTGGGCAGTCGGAGAGCCCTGACTTTAAGCAACGGGAGTAGTCCCGATAGGCCATGCCAGCTTGTAGATCAGCTTCATCCCTTCATTCGCACGAGCAGAGTTGCCACAATGTGAGAAATGCACATGTGTTGGTTATGCTCTCAGCCAGTCTCGCAGTGTAGGCTGTTTTATTATCAGGTCTTGTCAGCAATGACCTGTCTGATAGCCAGCCGCCCGCTCAGCAGCTGAAACCAATGTCTTGCCTAGCCGTGCTCATCCTTGGGTTGGCACTCTTCTCCATCTCTGCGTGTCTCATCTCCTTTACCACTGTCACGGCAATCGCCGACATGTCTCTGTCTCTATCTAGGGTTGGTTGGTAATTCTCCGTCTCCAAAAACTCCAGGAGGCGGGTCTCCGAGCCTCGGTAGGCCCTACAGTACATCGGCCGTTGGAAAACCCCGACATGCTAGCGCAAGGGTCCCGCTCCAAGTCCCGTTCGGCGAATCTATGCCGCCTCATGGCAGACTGTGGGTTAATATTATCGACTGACATGCAATTCGTGTGTCAATCAATTTGTGGATGACCGGCCTCCATTCCTGTATTTGCCTCAACGCTCAAATTCAGTCGGCTCGGCCGTGAAATTCCACGGCCAAATCTGGTCGGCTCGCTTGGGCTTCAGTGACCGACCCTTCCCCCCCATCTTCGCTGTAGGCTGTCAACCATTTCCCCCAATACCCTTCACATGCTAGGCCCCCCACAATCTTCCATGGCATGGGGAGATTGTAAGTCCAGCCGCATCCAATTACTGCCACGCGGGGACAGCCAAGGAGGGTTGCAGGGTGAGTCGGGGTTTCCTAAACTAACGCAACGCAAGCCCCCAATCCTTTCCAACATCCAGTCCGACAAAAGAGCCGCCCATGGCTCCAGATCAAGTGGGGATAGCGGGGTTTTCTATGCCATGTTTTCCGTTTGGCGGCCGAGTCAGGCGCCGAGGTGGAGGGTGAAGTTGACCTCCAGGCTTCGGATTGTGAATCCCGGGAGCGAACATGGACGTCTCGTTCAGCTTTTCCAACGAAGCCACTGCTCCCAGAATAGAATTGGCATGTCTTCCTCCTAGTTGAGTATTTAGGCTATTATTTAGTGCCTGGGCATGAAATAGGCAATGGCCATATCGGGACTTTGTCGCAACATCTCCGCCGGGGGAAAAGTCGAGCTGCCAAGGCGGGGTCAGGTATGGAGATATCTTCTCACACGACACCCCCAAAGCGGCAGGCTAATTAGATCCCTCATTGCAGGGGTCCTTGCAAATCCATGGTTTTGCATGTCATTACGATTGTGCCCAACCCTGAATATACCACGCACAGCAAGCGTTTTCTTGAGAAACATGCGCTTTTCGAACAACGATGTACCCTTGGCCGTAAAGACATCAATCTCATAATTGAAGAAAGTCACGGTGGTTTAAATGTCAGCCAGATAGATTTAGTGATATCCTTGAATCGAGTTGCAAAAAAGGGAAACAAGAAAAAACCCGCGGCGCTGAATGCAACATGGGTTTTTTTTATGGTCGTGAATGTATGAAAAATGTCTAGCAGCACAATTCGACGGAAATTATCACGTCTTTGAAACAAATTTTATTCATTGAACATTTAAATCTAAGGTGTCATTGTGTAGCAAGTAGTGCTATTCTTCCAAGATAAGAAGCCCGTCGTCCATGCTTCACGACTAAGCCACTCGACGACAATCTAGGCCACGTTCAAACCCTCCTACCTGAATACATTGTTTTCACATTCGAGATAGAATTAGAGTAGCAAAAAATACGATAAAAAAATGTCAGCCACTATTTCTAGATGTGGACTGCCAGAAGAATAAGAAGCCGGAAAGACTTCGTCTAAGAGAAGTTGTCTCCTGTCCTTGTTTTACCAATGGCCCAGTATTGTTACAGTTACCATGAAGCATCAAGAAGCTCTATGGCATTGTGAATAGTTAATTAATACCAGTGGTTAAAACCCTCACTCATTTATGTCAAGAAAATTTACAGTCAAGGAGTATGAGATTTGCATTAATTCGTGACCCATTTGGTAAAAAAGTGGCTGATGGGGCCAGGGCCAATATAGCCGGCGCCGCGAGTAAGGATAGATCTCACGTCGAATTTCATAGACATCACCAAATGAGGCTATATGATTAACTATGAGTTATCATTATATTTGTGTAATATTAGAAGATTGTTGATGAGATGATATATATTCAGGGTAGGAAATCAACAGCGAGCTTGACCAGATAGATGAATCATAAGTCACAAGACAAGCGTTCTGAATATGAACCGTGTAATACCAGTGATCTTTCATAATGTAGGGAACTCTGAGTAGACCAGCATTGACGGATTATTGAGCATGTGTGGGTGATGTTGGTTATTGGCGTGGAAATGTGAACAGCGTGATCATATTTGATGTAGTCATACCAGAATGATGTACCTAAAAATAAAACAATTACATATGCTTGCATTGCAAGGGATTACGATTGTCCGGTGTAATTTATTTACCCAAGCCTTACTGTTCACCTCTAAAATTAAGAGATGGAAGAGGAGAAAAGAAGCCGCGAGCAAACCAACAACACTACTCACACAGGAGCAAAAGGATGAGATAAACGCACGAATATTGATACATATAATGAAAAATTTATCAAAAAGTTGATTTGGAATGTTAATTTAGCTGCTTTTCATGATATGAAATATCTGCTAGCCAGACGACATATATTTAACCAAGGCGATACGGATGGACTTCAAACTCCCACCCAAAGCCCGAAAGCCTCACAATCGCTTTATATGACAAACAGACAAACCCCTTTAATCTCATACCCATCACGGGCTATTATATTGTCACAATACAGCGATTTAAATTCTCGTTATCCGTGTCATATTCCTCCAAAGTCAAAGTCGCAGCCAACCTCGCATTCCCCTCTGAAACGGCAGTAACCCATTTTTTCCCGCTTAATCACCTCGAATATCAGCCTCAAAATGGTTGGGTGGCTTGATAGCTATGACAGTGCCTAATCGACGCCATGCAGTGATTTGCCTTGATTGTTCCAACGCGTACATCAGCTGTTCTATTCTAGATGCGTGCATTTCTCCACGAAACAATACTTGAAACGTTGCCGTTTGCAACACAAACAGGATTTCATCTAGTATAAATCGCTCAGTTAACATGTGAATGCATAACATTATTACCCAGTTAGGCTGCTCCATCAGTCTGGTTCTTGGCCGAAATGTAACACGGCAGTATTCCATCACTGCGAGCAAAATCGCAACAAAGTAGTGACAAAAACATGTCATCGTACGGTGCCATAGAAACTCCAATTGGGACTTAATTTTACTTATAAAGAGGAATTTATTTTATATTGGTGAATTTGTATGATGCCATCATTGGGATCTGATACCTTTGTCGACTTATTCATATAGATCAATTTTGAATGCAGTCTCGTTGGCAGAGCCCACTAACATGGGCTTGGTGAGACCCTGTCGGGGACCCTGCATCTGTAGTGGCTGATGACGCGCATCAGCCACACAGTCATCTCCGTCGCCACAGAATGAGATCCACTAGAGAGAAACCATCACCAACCTCAGTTATCCAACTGCAAGTGTGAGTTGGAGTCAGCAGCACCAGGGCAGGCTACAAGGAGTGGTTTTGCGCTGCCAGGGATTTTTATAGTGCCAACGGCACATTGAAATCTGTCTGGCTTCGGGTATCCGCCAAAGAAAAAACTAGTTGAACTGCTTAGTTTTGGTTTTGGGTGCTCGAAAAGCGCACTCTCTAGTCTGCTCGGGCAAGGTAAAGGTCATTCACTTAGCTGCAAGGGTTTTCGCCAATTCTGTTTGGGGCTGTGGAAGCTGTTTGTTGACTGGCGCCTCACTGCCAAAAATCTGCCAGCCAGCTGCAGGCACCTGCCAACTGGATTTCAATCAGTTGACTCCGGTTTTCGCAGAACACGTGCCTGTCTACCGAACGGCGCCTCCCTTTTCATTCATGCCCCTGATGTTTCAATTCCTCGATATATCTCTGCAACATATTTCTAGGAAGGCGCGCCTTTAGAACGCGACGTGAAGCAAACTCACAGCTGTCTCCAGAGTGGTAGTGCCTACCACCATTTCACATCAACTTCGGGCCAAACCTTACTGTGTTGTTTTTGGAAGCTTCGCTGAGGACAGGTGCAGACTTATCTGGGTCCTGCCTTGTTATTCTGGGGAAACTGTTGCTTTGCTCATCATTCGCAAGATTTCGACCCATTTTCTCCATTTCCTCCGACACTCGGCCCTCTTCCCCATACCATACTTCTGCAGGTTTTCTTCTTTTACAGCTCTGTATTCAACGCTATAACACCCTCAACCACCAGGAAGTGAGCAAACTGCAAATACAGGGCACTGTATTGGCCCTTCATCGCCAATACCTTCGTGGTGGAGCTGTCAGTCTTCTTGGTTGCACATTACTATACCTGGTTGCATGACTGACTGTGATACAGTATCTGATAGAGCCGACGGTAAAACATCGTCCCGTAACAGCAAGATGACAACTGTAGAAGATTCTAGTGGATCGAAACCTGTCCAGGAACAGGCAGATAGAACTCAGGTTGCCAAACCTGAGGCTCGTGGGCCATGCGAGGTCGCCCCGAACCCCCTGGTTGACGACCTAACTCCCAAGAACCTTCGCCGGGGAGTTCTCATCCCGCTCAAGACCACCCAAGAAGTTCGACAAGACCATGTTATTTCCCAAGCTTGGATCACACGAGCCCCTACTAAACAAGCCAACGATGTCATTACGTTTGTTCACCCATCAACCCCTGGGCCGTAGATGCTGCTGCGGCTACTGGTATCATCAACTGACGTGCTCCTAGGGCCCTTCGGAACATGCGACCTGATGCTAGCGCTAATCCCCTACCTCACCTTCGCAGATGTTCCAAGCCGGCCGATCTCCCGGCTCACCTCAAGACGCAGTTCATGAACGATAGCCCAGTTGGACGGCAGATTCACACAGCAAAGTCAACCTGGATCTACATCATCATCGGCGAGGTCAAGGACTTTGATAAAGAGGACATCATCAATGCCACATCAGGGATCGAAGGACTGGAGAAAGATTTGTTCATATCTTCAATTCCCATCCCTTTGCTAGCCCCGACATCTCAAGTTCAGGCAGCAATGTGGTCGTCACAGTTTTGGCCTACAGTTTACCGAAAGAACAACCCTCTCGGTCCGCACCCTAGTATGGTTGCTCGCGGGACTGACGAGATTAAGGACGATGCATCGCTTTGGATGGCATTGGCTTATCGCGTTGCTCTTCAAGCTAAGGAGGCTGGTATCGGCGAGGCGATAGGAGCTGTTATAGTACAAAGAGATGGGAGCAAGGCTGAGCTCGTTGGACTAGCAGGAGACGCTCGTTGGCATCAGGAATCTAGCGGCTTCCTCGGTTCAAGCAACCCCATGACGCACTGTGTACTGCGTGCCATCAGCATGGTGGCTCAAAAACTGGTGCGGCACGAACGACGAGCAGCCGGTTTGCCGGTTAACACGCCCGACCTTGAGTATGACGCGTTCCAGGATGCCCCACTAATCGAATTGGAGCAGCAATGCTTCCAGCAAGAACACCCCAACAAGGACGGATATCTGTGCCATAGTTTGGAACTGTACGTCACCCACGAGCCATGTGTCTCTTGCTCGATGGGCATCCTTCATTCTCGAATGGGAAGAGCGGTGTTTTGCAATCACATGCCTCGCAGCGGAGGCTTGAGCTCAGATGATCGTCCTGATGGAGGTGGACGAGGACTGGGACTATTCTGGAGACGCGAGCTCAACTGGAGCTTGATGGCTTGGGAATGGGAGCGCGAGGGCGTTCCCGACCTGCCTCCTCTTGACCCCACCACTCATGTTTAGGATTACCACCTCCGAGGTCCATACGAGACTCGTTTGCTCCCAGGTGTTGAGAAGGGAGTTAGACGCAAAAAGAAGGCGACGATAATACAGCCTCATAGATACGATGTTGCTACGACGCCAAGCGTTAATCGACATTGGCCATTGGGCATGGTAGGGCGGCACAACAAGACGGGTGTCCTGTACCTCATAATACGGGAGGGCATTCGGGTCTACCAGCAGCTGGAGCTTTGGTTCAAGGACATGCAGAGAATTTAGATAGGTCTCTGTGCTCCGGGAGAATGGTTGGAACTGGGATGTTGTTGGCTGTGTAATAAAAGTAGTTTGGGCAGAGTATTGCAAACGAGAGGAGGGAGTAGAAGTGATAGAAAAGCAATTACACGGATGGGGGTGAGAGATGATGTATCAGCAACTGACGTCTGGGCGTTGACGGAGAAGAAGCCTTTATTTTTAAACGAAGCAGGGCCCAGATGGCCCGTGAAAGGAGCAAACGGAGCGTGATTCACCAACAAAGAAAAACCTCTCCCTTGGTCTATAACCGCGGCATTGCGGTGCGGCAGTGTGGGCATGGGGGCCCTGGCCGGGCCTGGTCTGGCCGCCTGCCCCTCTTTGTTGGTCTGGATCACAAGTGGAGGGCGGTGCTCCCCTACTGCCTACAGCCTACCAGCCTACCAGCCTACCGGCCTGCCAGCCTGCCAGCCTGCACCTACACCTCGTCCACGCCCTGCAACCCAGTCACCAGTCGGCTGCCAGTCCACCACCACGTCCAGCACCACATCCCGCCCTGTTTGGTTGTTCTCGGCCTGTCCTTTGTCCCTGCACCCCCATTCTTGCCCGCCACGAGCTCGACAGACAAAGCGCCGATCCCATCGTCGAGAGACGCCCCCGGAGCACCTGGTGTTTGTTCGCGCCATGCCGTTGCTCTGACTGATAGCTCGCCGTCTCCAGCCTCGTGCGGCCTTCGCCAACGGCCCGTACAACCGCCCCCGAAGCTTCGCTGTCGAAGAAACCCGCTTCGCCCCCCTCGACCAGCTCGTCCGGTTCATAGCTTCCACAGCGCCAACTTGGGCGCAGGGCCACGGGCAACGCCGCCTTCGTTTTCCGATTTTCGACTTTATCTCGTACCCCATCGCACCTTTCCGCCCCGCCAATACCGATCCCGAGCATCACCCCCGCGAACCGGACTTCGACATGAATAGGAAGCGTGCCGCTCCGTCCTCCACGGCCACCGCTGCATCGACGGGCTCGACAAAGAAGAGGAAAACCGAAAACGTGCAGAAGTTCTACGCTGTCAAGGCCGGGTTTCAGCCCGGCGTATACCTGACATATGCTGAGTGTCAGCAGCAGACGTCGGGGTTTAAGGGAGCTGTGTGTGAGTACATTTCCGAGCCTGGGAGGGGAATGGGTGCACAAATGTGATATTTCGGGGCACTATGCTGACTTTATTTCCTCTGTGAACAGTCAAGTCATTCACCTCGAGGCAAGATGCTGGTGATTTTGTGGCGGGCAAAGAGGTCGTTTCATCAGCCAACGAGCCAGAAAAGTTCTACGCCGTGGCCGTAGGTAGCCCCACAGGCATCTACACGAACTGGACAGAGGCATCTAAAGCCATCACTGGTGTGAAGGGACCCAAGTACAAGCGATTCAACACACGGGCGGAAGCCGCTGGATATATCAAGCAGTTTGGCAACCGGGAGGCCGTTGAGGCCTTGGGAGAGGAGACTGCGAAGCTCCCACCCGTAGAACCCCCTGCAAAAAGGGCTAAGCCGGTTCCAAAAAGGGAACCTGTTCAGGATGCAGGACCAGATGAAAATGTTCTTCAAATCTGGACAGACGGAAGCAGTATAAAAAACGGCACGCCTGATTCTCAGGCGGGATTGGGGGTCTACTTTGGCGAGGGGGACGAACGCAACTTGTCAGAGCGACTACCGGGCGAGCCACAAACTAACCAACGCGCCGAGCTCTTGGCGATGCTGAGGGCACTCCAGATTGTGCCACTGGACCAGACGGTGAGAATCATCACTGACAGCCAATACTCGATCAAATGCGTGACCGAGTGGCTACCTGTCTGGAAATCCAAGGGCTGGAAGACGGCCACAGGCGAGGACGTCAAGAACAAGGACATCATCTGCCCGATTGTGGAGAAGATGGAGGAGCGAGCCAAGGCTGGAGGCACGACGCATTACAAATGGGTCAAGGGACACGCAAGCGACACGGGGAATAATGCCGCCGATAAGTTGGCAGTTCGCGGTGCCAAAATGTAGATGCTCGGAGGGTGGGGTTGTGTATATCATGGACACTAGGAACAAAACTGGGAGAGGAATTCTGCTAGCCGCTTTGTGTGTTTGGTTTGCATTTCAATAGCTAGGAGTCTTGTGGGTCATCTATGGAAATCAAGCTACATCAATCGTCGTTTTTCCTTCGCTTTGCCTTTGTCTCTAGTGTCGTGGCTTGTAACGTGTTGACAGCATGGTTGGAGTGGGTGAGTCAAACCACAAGGTTGGTGCTTAGCCCAAGCAGGTTCGGCTAGACCAAAAGCTAAGGGGAAGGGGTTTGTCTCGAGCTAAATGATATGTACGGGAGTGGGTGGTAGAGGGTCAAAGTAGAAGAGAGGCATGCCAAAGGAGGCGAAACATGTCAGTACTGAACCGAGATGATGGCGCCGGATCTTTGAAAGGGCGTGGTGATTTTTGGCTCCGCCCATCAAAAGAAGGGGAGAGCAGCCTAGTACTTAAAAAAATGGTAGGGGGTATAGTATAGTTGTGAAACTCTAGGAAGGGATAATTAACCTTGCTATCTCATCTGGGAAGGGTTGAAAATGGTGAGGTTGGACCAACGGTCGATGGCTCTTTGGCTTGAGGCTCATGAGTCCAAACAGTCAGGATATAGAACGCGGAGAAGGTGAGCTACGGGAAAACCCTGTAAGGCGACAATAGAGCTACCCGCCACATTAGTCGCTTGGCCTATGCCCGTATTTTCTCAGCATCCTATGTTGAAACTATCGCAACGGGACAGGGCGAGCTTGCATGCTAATACCCTCGAGTTAAAATGTGGCAACGTAAAGTCATTGGCCTTGAGGCAGACACTCGTCTCCTTGCCTCGGTTTTAGAAGACGACACTTCTAGGATTCGAGGCTTAAAAAAGGCTCTATATGTGTGTTGCTGTCAGTTGTGCAGCAGTTGACTACGGGTGGCGGGGCCATGACCCTGTCCTTTGATTCAATTCAACAAGCAACTCCCTGACTAATCGCAAGTAAATGGACCAAAGGCGGCCCTGTGGTCTGGAAAACTACCCCTGATACTTTCATGGAGCAGACCGGTGTCATGCCCGTGTTCGCTTCTTGATGCAACGGTCCAAGTAAGGGCTAAACGTGGATAACCTACGGAAGAGAAGACATTTTGTATATCTCTCGAGTATTGAGGCGAGCAATAATAACTCATGTAACAATAGCCTTGATCATTGACTCCCACTCAGGCAACGCATCACCCATTCGGCCAGCTGCTTGAAACTGAGCTCGTCATATCCGCAAGAAAATCCACATCCCATTTCGATTTCAACGACTCCATTCTTCGCCAGGGTCCTCCAAAAGGAAGTCTTATTTCAGAGTGTGGTTTAGGAGAGCATGAGAAAATAAAATGACAGCGAAGCTCTAGGAACTTGTTTATATTATCGTGTAAAGTATCCTATACATTTGATGCAAGCAAAGCATCGTAAATCGTGAACATGACATAGTAACGGAGAGGCCAGCGTAGATAGTTTCCCTCAAATACTCCCATCCCATGACCACCTCGGACCTCTCTCCATCCATTGCCCCGCAACTGTTGCAGTATTTCCGACCAATCCTCCCCTTCCGTCGTGAAAATCACGTTCAAGTCGGATCTTCGTGGCTCGAAACCTACCTGTTGTAGATGAATTATGGTGGGCAAGATGTAACTTGTAGGTTGACGCGAAAGATATTGAATGAGAAGCTCCCTCACGGCCGAGCTGGTGATGGACGCCTCGGCAACTGTCACCCTTATACCCTTTCCAACTCCGAGTCAATTGATTGGCGGCACCGAATAATGGTTCACACCATCTTCTCTTGGAGCTCAAGAACTCAGTCTCAAAACTGGAGCGCTTCAACTCTGCACTCTTTGGTGAAGTATATTGCTCCCCGGTCCGTAACTAAGCCGACTCGGCATGCATAGAAGACTACAAAGACCCGGTACAATAACGTTATTTTAGCAATCAGCCACAATCTGTTTGTTCTCGGGCACGCCAGTCTTTGATGGGACTTCTGGATATTTACGGAGAAGCGTGTTGAATTGAGGGGAGACATCATGCGAGAAAACATGATGAGCATTCGACTTGGCTGATTGGATCATTCCTCGGAAACAAAACAAATAAGTGGCGACAAACAAGCCCAAGGATAAATAATAAACCGGACAAACGGGTCTCAAACTAATATGAAATCGATAAGGGCTTATCGTATTTGTTTAGCCATTATTTATGCAATTTTAGATTCCATCAAGGTATGCTACTGTATTCGCCTTATCTGTCATGCATTCTTCGACGCTGCCAGGAGTTGGCTCATTTTGGAGTCAGGATGTCAAGGTCAAAGAAGCAGAATTATGACAAAGAGATGGATGTAGATACGCTCGTCGAGTATTCAAGAGTCTCCTGGGGGACGCTGGAGACACGTTTATCGAAAGAAACCGGTCGGTAGTGCGTTAGGGATTTTAGAGTCTTACTTTTACATCCTCGTCTGTCTTTACCTTGAAGTGGCTAGGGGCCTTGCATATTAGTCCCTGGAAATGACGCTTGCTCAATCTCTGTTGGTTCCTCGTTGTTATCTTGTGTCGTATTTACACGTAAGGGGTACCCTCTTGTCCCTGTCGTGTTACCTACATGATGGCGTTCTTGGCTCCAAAGTGAACCGACATCGGACGATGAACTTGCCACAGTCGCCAATCCTGCCTCGAGGTGATACAGGATACGTGAGAGAAATTTTGTAAAAAACCTGGTCTTACGCCGGTCCGAGTTGTATGGCCTGTCTCCGGTCCGAAGGGCGGGTGGGTTTGGTGTAACCACCGTCTGCTATCATGGCCAGGCCGGGAGCGGCCCCCCCTCCGCAAATGGGGGTGGGGAGCATGCACAGGGCGTAAATAAAGAAACTGGCGCAGGAGGAGACGACGTTAGGCCAGGAACGTGCATGCAGACACCAAGGCGTTCGGAGTTGCGTGCTTTTCTTCACGCGTCGTAACCCGGGAGCGTGGTTGGTTTGCTTGGTGACACAAGGCCCTCATGATGCTGTTGACTGGGAAGAGGGGAGATGATCTTCAGAAGCCCCGCTTTACATCTAGTCCAGATGCATAGGCATCGTGTGTTTTTGTGCCCGAGGGACTAGTTCTTGTTGATGAGCCTGCTATTATTATCCAGTTGCTCCTACTCGCCGGAGACGCAGCCTGCATTTGGCTAGTTGCCTCCACCGGCATACAGCTTGGAGAAGATCATGATGCCGATGATTGCAAGGTCGCAACGAGATCTTCGGAAGCATCACAGCGGAGGGTCCCTGGGTTAAGCTCCGATGTTGCAACTCAGGACAAGGGGACATGTCAGCGTCTTAGCAATCACGCATGGGCTTATGGTATGATACTATTTGAAGACCGAGCTGCGGTGGTGTAGTCAGCTTCCGGAGTTGCCCGGCTCATGGCGTTTCCGGAATTGAGCAGCCACCAATCTAGTCTACCATGGTACAGTTTGGAGATGGAGGCTTGACAATAGACTTCGAACTAAGACGTGCGAACCCCATGCAGGATGCTTACTACCCCCCCAGAGCGAGGCTAAAAGAACTCGACGCGGTAGCATCTCACAGTATCGGTCCGGTAGCTAGATCGGTGGGAGCAAGGTTGCCGGAGACCGGTGAGCAGGGCTCCCTAGCGGCCCGAGAGACACGATCGGGATTCTGCATCGGCGAGGAAAGAGATAAGATGAGCAAGTTGATCGCTGACCCTTGGCGAGGTGTTGGTTACAGGGTCGCGAACGTTTTCACAACTACCGACCCTGTTGTACTGGGAACAAGCGAGGACGCGGTGGTTGCGCCTAAAATGGACGATGCCAACGTCAAAATGACGAAGCACTTTACATATGCGAAGTTTTTCTACCCCACCTCTGCCTTTATTCGCCGTTTTTTTACGCATAGTGCTGCCTTGGGAGATTTCCAATTGCAGCTTTGGGCGTTTTGCATTTCAAGGGGCTGGATATGATGGGAACCGAGTGATAGCCGATGTCGTATCGTCGTGTTGCGACTTGCAGATGGACGTCCTAGGATTCCACCCCCTCGCCCAAGTGGCAACACCACCATACCATCCCAGCGATGATGTTGTTTTTTGTCTCCTTTGTTTTTTTCTCCCCTTCCCAATCTTGGACTACGCGTCAAGGAGTGTGCGTGCAAGGTGTTTGTGTAACGCAAGAGTGCATGTCAGCAACCTCGCCCCAAGGGAGCCTAGGTGAGGGCCAATGTCACCGTGGAGCAAGGCAGCATGGATCTAGGATCAAATCTTGCAGAAATGTGGCGGCAGTAGTCCCTGATGAGATAGTAACGTCTGCATCACTGTGGAAATATTGCCCCAAGGTGGAAGGGATTCGTGCTCAAGAGACTGCTAATGAATTGCGATCATGCCGTACGAGGGAGGAATTGGGTTTGAGAGATGAGCTTAGGCATGTCTTACCTGCGCCAAGCTCCCCACGCCAGGTGTCTGGATGAGGGCGCTGAAGGCGTACATCTCGGCGTTGAAGGTGAATTTACGGTAGAGTTTGTCCAAGAGCTAAGGCAGGGTCAATGCCAATGTCAATGCCCAATGCAAATCCTAATGTTAATATCTGTGCCATTGGAATTGAGATAACGTCTTTTCTCATACGCAATAGACCGTCGGTATCGCCTTATCAGAGTTTATGACAACTGAGTCTCAAGAGAGATTGACTGTTGCAAGTTAGCTTACGCCACAAACCAACGGCTGTTCGTGATAGCATTCGGCTATCTGGCCAATTTTGTTGAGTTATCAGAAAATAAAACAACAGATCCCTGTGCAGGGCACGACCTGCATAAGACATGCGATTCAATACGCCCGCACGTTGCGGGATGGCAGGGTGAGAAGGAACGAGATGCCGGGAGGCGCTGGCGTGGGCGGTTGATTGGGCCGTGGTGGCGCCTAGTTGTCTTGTTTTGTGTCAGTTTTTTTTGTCAGTTTGATACTCCCGTTACATTTCAGAAGGGTTCTACAACGACAAGGGAAACATGGACAAGGGCGGCCATGTGGGTATTATTAACGGATGGAGGGGACGAGGAGGGGAAATGGGGGAGGGGGTATGGAGTTTGGTGG